>JAKOOJ010000024.1:7500-20000 GCA_022577455.1 Arizona elegans
CTATCTATCTATCTATCTATCTATCTATCTATCTATCTATCCAGACATCCAGACATTTATGTATGTATGTATGTATGTATGTATGTATGTATCTATCTATCTATCTATCTATCTATCTATCTATCTATCCATCCATCCATCCATCCATCCAGACATACTGACATCTATCTATCTATCTGTCTGTCTGTCTATCTATCTATCTATCTATCTATCTATCTATCTATCTATCTATCTATCTATCTATCTATCTATCTATCTATCCAGACATCCAGACATCCAGACATTTATGTATTTATCTATCTATTTATCTATTTATCTATCTATCTAAATATCTATCTATCTATCTATCTATCTATCTATCTATCTATCTATCTATCTATCCATCCATCCATCCAGACATACTGACATCTATCTATCTATCTGTCTGTCTGTCTATCTATCTATCTATCTATCTATCTATCTATCTATCTATCTATCCAGACATCCAGACATCCAGACATTTATGTATTTATCTATCTATTTATCTATCTATCTAAATATCTATCTATCTATCTATCTATCTATCTATCTATCTATCTATCTATCTATCTATCTATCTATCTATCTGTCTATCTGTCTATCTGTCTATCTGTCTATCCGGACATCCAGACATTTATGTACCTGTTTGTCTGTCTATCTATCTATCTATCTATCTATCTATCTATCTATCTATCTATCTATCCAGACATCTTGACATTTATGTATGTATGTATGTATCTATCTATCTATCTATCTATCCAACCATCCAGACATCCTGACATCTATCTATCTATCTATCTATCTATCTATCTATCTATCTATCTATCTATCTATCTATCCAGACATCCAGACATTTATGTACCTATCTGTCTGTCTGTCTGTCTGTCTGTCTGTCTATCTATCTATCTATCTATCTATCTATCTATCTATCTATCTATCTATCCATCCATCCAGACATCCTGACTTTTATCTATCTATCTATCTATCTAACTATCTATCTATCTATCTATCTATCTATCTATCTATCTATCTATCCAGACACCCAGACATCCAGACATTTATGTATGTATCAATCTATTTATCTATCTATCTATCTATCTATCTATCTATCTATCTATCTATCTATCTATCTATCTATCCAGACATCCAGACATCCAGACATTTATGTATTTATCTATCTATTTATCTATCTATTTATCTATCTATCTAAATATCTATCTATCTATCTATCTATCTATCTATCTATCTATCTATCTATCTATCTATCTATCTATCTATCTATCTATCTATCTGTCTATCCGGACATCCAGATATTTATGTACCTGTTTGTCTATCTATCTATCTATCTATCTATCTATCTATCTATCTATCTATCCAGACATCTTGACATTTATGTATGTATGTATGTATGTATGTATCTATCTATCTATCTATCTATCTATCTATCTATCTATCTATCTATCTATCTATCTATCTATCTATCCAACCATCCAGACATCCTGACATCTATCTATCTATCTGTCTGTCTATCTATCTATCTATCTATCTATCTATCTATCCATCCATCCAGACATCCTGACTTTTATCTATCTATCTATCTATCTATCTATCTATCTATCTATCTATCTATCCAGACATCTTGACATTTATGTATGTATGTATGTATGTATGTATGTATGTATGTATGTATCTATCTATCTATCTATCTATCTATCTATCTATCTATCTATCTATCCAGACATCCAGACATTTATGTACCTATCTGTCTGTCTGTCTGTCTGTCTATCTATCTATCTATCTATCTATCTATCTATCTATCTATCTATCTATCTATCTATCTATCTATCCATCCATCCAGACATCCTGACTTTTATCTATCTATCTATCTATCTATCTATCTATCTATCTATCTATCTATCTATCTATCTATCTATCTATCTATCTATCTATCTATCCAGACATCCAGACATCCAGACATTTATGTATGTATCTATCTATTTATCTATCTATCTATCTAACTATCTATCTATCCAACCATCCAGACATACTGACATCTATCTATCTGTCTGTCTGTCTGTCTGTCTGTCTATCTATCTATCTTTCTATCTATCTATCTATCTATCTATCTATCTATCTATCTATCTATCTATCTATCTATCTATCTAGACACCCAGACATCCAGACATTTATGTATGTATCTATCTATTTATCTATCTATCTATCTATCTATCTATCTATCTATCTATCTATCTATCTATCTATCTATCTATCTATCCAGACATCCAGACATTTATGTACCTATCTCTCTATCTATCTGTCTGTCTGTCTGTCTGTCTCTCTGTCTATCTATCTATCTATCTATCTATCATCTATCTATCTATCTATCTATCTATCTATCTATCTATCCAGACATCCAGAGATTTATGTATGTATGTATGTATGTATGTATGTATGTATCTATCTATCTATCTATCTATCTATCTATCTATCTATCTATCTATCTATCTATCTATCCATCCATCCATCCATCCAGACATCCTGACATCTATCTATCTATCTGTCTGTCTGTCTATCTATCTATGTATCTATCTATCTATCTATCTATCTATCTATCTATCCAGACATCCAGACATTTATGTATGTATGTATGTATGTATGTATGTATGTATGTATGTGTGTGTGTATGTATCTATCTATCTATCTATCTATCTATCTATCTATCTAGCTATCTATCTATCTATCTATCTATCTATCTATCTATCTATCTATCTATCCAACCATCCAGACATCCTGACATCTATCTATCTATCTGTCTGTCTATCTATCTATCTATCTATCTATCTATCTATCTATCTATCTATCTATCTATCTATCCAGACATCCAGACATTTATGTATTTATCTATCTATTTATCTATCTATCTATCTATCTATCTATCTATCTATCTATCTATCTATCTATCTATCTATCTATCTATCTATCTATCCAGACATTTATGTACCTATCTCTCTAACTGTCTGTCTGTCTGTCTGTCTGTCTCTCTGTCTATCTATCTATCTATCTATCATCTATCTATCTATCTATCTATCTATCTATCTATCTATCTATCCAGACATCCAGACATTTATGTATGTATGTATGTATGTATGTATGTATGTATGTATCTATCTATCTATCTATCTATCTATCTATCTATCTATCTATCCATCCATCCATCCATCCATCCAGACATACTGACATCTATCTATCTATCTGTCTGTCTGTCTATCTATCTATCTATCTATCTATCTATCTATCTATCTATCTATCTATCTATCTATCTATCCAGACATCCAGACATCCAGACATTTATGTATTTATCTATCTATTTATCTATTTATCTATCTATCTAAATATCTATCTATCTATCTATCTATCTATCTATCTATCTATCTATCTATCCATCCATCCATCCAGACATACTGACATCTATCTATCTATCTGTCTGTCTGTCTATCTATCTATCTATCTATCTATCTATCTATCTATCTATCTATCTATCTATCTATCTATCCAGACATCCAGACATCCAGACATTTATGTATTTATCTATCTATTTATCTATCTATCTAAATATCTATCTATCTATCTATCTATCTATCTATCTATCTATCTATCTATCTATCTATCTATCTGTCTATCTGTCTATCTGTCTATCCGGACATCCAGACATTTATGTACCTGTTTGTCTGTCTATCTATCTATCTATCTATCTATCTATCTATCTATCTATCTATCTATCTATCCAGACATCTTGACATTTATGTATGTATGTATGTATCTATCTCTCTATCTATCTATCCAACCATCCAGACATCCTGACATCTATCTATCTATCTATCTATCTATCTATCTATCTGTCTATCTGTCTATCTGTCTATCCGGACATCCAGACATTTATGTACCTGTTTGTCTGTCTATCTATCTATCTATCTATCTATCTATCTATCTATCTATCTATCTATCTACATATCTATCTATCTATCTATCTATCCAGACATCTTGACATTTATGTATGTATGTATGTATCTATCTATCTATCTATCTATCCAACCATCCAGACATCCTGACATCTATCTATCTATCTATCTATCTATCTATCTATCTATCTATCTATCTATCTATCCAGACATCCAGACATTTATGTACCTATCTGTCTGTCTGTCTGTCTGTCTGTCTGTCTATCTATCTATCTATCTATCTATCTATCTATCTATCTATCCATCCATCCAGACATCCTGACTTTTATCTATCTATCTATCTATCTAACTATCTATCTATCTATCTATCTATCTATCTATCTATCTATCTATCTATCTATCTATCTATCCAGACACCCAGACATCCAGACATTTATGTATGTATCAATCTATTTATCTATCTATCTATCTATCTATCTATCTATCTATCTATCTATCTATCCAGACATCCAGACATCCAGACATTTATGTATTTATCTATCTATTTATCTATCTATTTATCTATCTATCTAAATATCTATCTATCTATCTATCTATCTATCTATCTATCTATCTATCTATCTATCTATCTATCTATCTATCTATCTATCTATCTATCTGTCTATCCGGACATCCAGATATTTATGTACCTGTTTGTCTATCTATCTATCTATCTATCTATCTATCTATCTATCTATCTATCTATCTATCTATCTATCCAGACATCTTGACATTTATGTATGTATGTATGTATGTATCTATCTATCTATCTATCTATCTATCTATCTATCTATCTATCTATCTATCTATCTATCTATCTATCTATCTATCTATCCAACCATCCAGACATCCTGACATCTATCTATCTATCTGTCTGTCTATCTATCTATCTATCTATCTATCTATCTATCCATCCATCCAGACATCCTGACTTTTATCTATCTATCTATCTATCTATCTATCTATCTATCTATCTATCTATCTATCTATCTATCTATCTATCCAGACATCTTGACATTTATGTATGTATGTATGTATGTATGTATGTATGTATGTATCTATCTATCTATCTATCTATCTATCTATCTATCTATCTATCTATCTATCTATCCAGACATCCAGACATTTATGTACCTATCTGTCTGTCTGTCTGTCTGTCTATCTATCTATCTATCTATCTATCTATCTATCTATCTATCTATCCATCCATCCAGACATCCTGACTTTTATCTATCTATCTATCTATCTATCTATCTATCTATCTATCTATCTATCTATCTATCTATCTATCTATCTATCCAGACATCCAGACATCCAGACATTTATGTATGTATCTATCTATTTATCTATCTATCTATCTAACTATCTATCTATCCAACCATCCAGACATACTGACATCTATCTATCTGTCTGTCTGTCTGTCTGTCTGTCTATCTATCTATCTTTCTATCTATCTATCTATCTATCTATCTATCTATCTATCTATCTATCTATCTATCTATCTAGACACCCAGACATCCAGACATTTATGTATGTATCTATCTATTTATCTATCTATCTATCTATCTATCTATCTATCTATCTATCTATCTATCTATCCAGACATCCAGACATTTATGTACCTATCTCTCTATCTATCTGTCTGTCTGTCTGTCTGTCTCTCTGTCTATCAATCTATCTATCTATCTATCATCTATCTATCTATCTATCTATCTATCTATCTATCTATCTATCTATCCAGACATCCAGAGATTTATGTATGTATGTATGTATGTATGTATGTATGTATGTATGTATGTATCTATCTATCTATCTATCTATCTATCTATCTATCTATCTATCTATCTATCTATCTATCTATCCATCCATCCATCCATCCAGACATCCTGACATCTATCTATCTATCTGTCTGTCTGTCTATCTATCTATGTATCTATCTATCTATCTATCTATCTATCTATCTATCTATCCAGACATCCAGACATTTATGTATGTATGTATGTATGTATGTATGTATGTATGTATGTATGTATGTGTGTGTGTATGTATGTATGTATGTATCTATCTATCTATCTATCTATCTATCTATCTATCTATCTATCTATCTATCTATCTATCTATCTATCCAACCATCCAGACATCCTGACATCTATCTATCTATCTGTCTGTCTATCTATCTATCTATCTATCTATCTATCTATCTATCTATCTATCTATCTATCTATCTATCCAGACATCCAGACATTTATGTATTTATCTATCTATTTATCTATCTATCTATCTATCTATCTATCTATCTATCTATCTATCTATCTATCTATCTATCTATCTATCCAGACATTTATGTACCTATCTCTCTAACTGTCTGTCTGTCTGTCTGTCTGTCTCTCTGTCTATCTATCTATCTATCTATCATCTATCTATCTATCTATCTATCTATCTATCTATCTATCTATCCAGACATCCAGACATTTATGTATGTATGTATGTATGTATGTATGTATGTATGTATGTATCTATCTATCTATCTATCTATCTATCTATCTATCTATCTATCTATCCATCCATCCATCCATCCATCCAGACATACTGACATCTATCTATCTATCTGTCTGTCTGTCTATCTATCTATCTATCTATCTATCTATCTATCTATCTATCTATCCAGACATCCAGACATCCAGACATTTATGTATTTATCTATCTATTTATCTATTTATCTATCTATCTAAATATCTATCTATCTATCTATCTATCTATCTATCTATCTATCTATCTATCTATCTATCTATCCATCCATCCATCCAGACATACTGACATCTATCTATCTATCTGTCTGTCTGTCTATCTATCTATCTATCTATCTATCTATCTATCTATCTATATATCTATCTATCCAGACATCCAGACATCCAGACATTTATGTATTTATCTATCTATTTATCTATCTATCTAAATATCTATCTATCTATCTATCTATCTATCTATCTATCTATCTATCTATCTATCTGTCTATCTGTCTATCTGTCTATCTGTCTATCCGGACATCCAGACATTTATGTACCTGTTTGTCTGTCTATCTATCTATCTATCTATCTATCTATCTATCTATCTATCAATCTATCTATCTATCTATCCAGACATCTTGACATTTATGTATGTATGTATGTATCTATCTATCTATCTATCTATCCAACCATCCAGACATCCTGACATCTATCTATCTATCTATCTATCTATCTATCTATCTATCTATCTATCTATCTATCTATCTATCTATCCAGACATCCAGACATTTATGTACCTATCTGTCTGTCTGTCTGTCTGTCTGTCTGTCTGTCTATCTATCTATCTATCTATCTATCTATCTATCTATCTATCTATCTATCTATCCATCCATCCAGACATCCTGACTTTTATCTATCTATCTATCTATCTAACTATCTATCTATCTATCTATCTATCTATCTATCTATCTATCTATCTATCTATCCAGACACCCAGACATCCAGACATTTATGTATGTATCAATCTATTTATCTATCTATCTATCTATCTATCTATCTATCTATCTATCTATCTATCTATCCAGACATCCAGACATCCAGACATTTATGTATTTATCTATCTATTTATCTATCTATTTATCTATCTATCTAAATATCTATCTATCTATCTATCTATCTATCTATCTATCTATCTATCTATCTATCTATCTATCTATCTATCTGTCTATCCGGACATCCAGATATTTATGTACCTGTTTGTCTATCTATCTATCTATCTATCTATCTATCTATCTATCTATCTATCTATCTATCTATCCAGACATCTTGACATTTATGTATGTATGTATGTATGTATGTATGTATGTATCTATCTATCTATCTATCTATCTATCTATCTATCTATCTATCTATCTATCTATCCAACCATCCAGACATCCTGACATCTATCTATCTATCTGTCTGTCTATCTATCTATCTATCTATCTATCTATCTATCTATCCATCCATCCAGACATCCTGACTTTTATCTATCTATCTATCTATCTATCTATCTATCTATCTATCTATCTATCTATCTATCTATCTATCCAGACATCTTGACATTTATGTATGTATGTATGTATGTATGTATGTATGTATGTATCTATCTATCTATCTATCTATCTATCTATCTATCTATCTATCTATCTATCCAGACATCCAGACATTTATGTACCTATCTGTCTGTCTGTCTGTCTGTCTGTCTATCTATCTATCTATCTATCTATCTATCTATCTATCTATCTATCTATCTATCTATCTATCTATCCATCCATCCAGACATCCTGACTTTTATCTATCTATCTATCTATCTATCTATCTATCTATCTATCTATCTATCTATCTATCTATCTATCTATCTATCCAGACATCCAGACATCCAGACATTTATGTATGTATCTATCTATTTATCTATCTATCTATCTAACTATCTATCTATCCAACCATCCAGACATACTGACATCTATCTATCTGTCTGTCTGTCTGTCTGTCTGTCTATCTATCTATCTTTCTATCTATCTATCTATCTATCTATCTATCTATCTATCTATCTATCTATCTAGACACCCAGACATCCAGACATTTATGTATGTATCTATCTATTTATCTATCTATCTATCTATCTATCTATCTATCTATCTATCTATCTATCCAGACATCCAGACATTTATGTACCTATCTCTCTATCTATCTGTCTGTCTGTCTGTCTGTCTCTCTGTCTATCTATCTATCTATCTATCTATCATCTATCTATCTATCTATCTATCTATCTATCTATCTATCTATCTATCTATCCAGACATCCAGAGATTTATGTATGTATGTATGTATGTATGTATGTATGTATGTATGTATGTATCTATCTATCTATCTATCTATCTATCTATCTATCTATCTATCTATCTATCCATCCATCCATCCATCCAGACATCCTGACATCTATCTATCTATCTGTCTGTCTGTCTATCTATCTATGTATCTATCTATCTATCTATCTATCTATCTATCTATCTATCCAGACATCCAGACATTTATGTATGTATGTATGTATGTATGTATGTATGTATGTATGTGTGTGTGTGTATGTATGTATGTATGTATCTATCTATCTATCTATCTATCTATCTATCTATCTATCTATCTATCTATCTATCTATCTATCTATCTATCCAACCATCCAGACATCCTGACATCTATCTATCTATCTGTCTGTCTATCTATCTATCTATCTATCTATCTATCTATCTATCTATCTATCTATCTATCCAGACATCCAGACATTTATGTATTTATCTATCTATTTATCTATCTATCTAAATATCTATCTATCTATCTATCTATCTATCTATCTATCTATCTATCTATCTATCTATCCAGACATCCAGACATTTATGTATGTATGTATGTATGTATGTATGTATGTATGTATGTATGTATGTATGTATCTATCTATCTATCTATCTATCTATCTATCTATCTATCCATCCAGACATCCTGACTTTTATCTATCTGTCTGTCTATCTATCTATCTATCTATCTATCTATCTATCTATCTATCTATCTATCTATCTATCCAGACATTTATGTACCTATCTCTCTAACTGTCTGTCTGTCTGTCTGTCTGTCTCTCTGTCTATCTATCTATCTATCTATCATCTATCTATCTATCTATCTATCTATCTATCTATCTATCTATCCAGACATCCAGACATTTATGTATGTATGTATGTATGTATGTATGTATGTATGTATGTATGTATCTATCTATCTATCTATCTATCTATCTATCTATCTATCTATCTATCTATCTATCTATCTATCCATCCATCCATCCATCCATCCAGACATACTGACATCTATCTATCTATCTGTCTGTCTATCTATCTATCTATCTATCTATCTATCTATCTATCTATCTATCTATCCAGACATCCAGACATCCAGACATTTATGTATTTATCTATCTATTTATCTATTTATCTATCTATCTAAATATCTATCTATCTATCTATCTATCTATCTATCTATCTATCTATCTATCTATCTATCTATCTATCTATCTATCCATCCATCCATCCAGACATACTGACATCTATCTATCTATCTGTCTGTCTGTCTATCTATCTATCTATCTATCTATCTATCTATCTATCTATCTATCTATCCAGACATCCAGACATCCAGACATTTATGTATTTATCTATCTATTTATCTATCTATCTAAATATCTATCTATCTATCTATCTATCTATCTATCTATCTATCTATCTATCTATCTATCTATCTATCTATCTGTCTATCTGTCTATCCGGACATCCAGACATTTATGTACCTGTTTGTCTGTCTATCTATCTATCTATCTATCTATCTATCTATCTATCTATCTATCTATCTATCCAGACATCTTGACATTTATGTATGTATGTATGTATCTATCTATCTATCTATCTATCCAACCATCCAGACATCCTGACATCTATCTATCTATCTATCTATCTATCTATCTATCTATCTATCTATCTATCTATCTATCTATCTATCCAGACATCCAGACATTTATGTACCTATCTGTCTGTCTGTCTGTCTGTCTGTCTATCTATCTATCTATCTATCTATCTATCTATCTATCTATCTATCTATCTATCTATCCATCCATCCAGACATCCTGACTTTTATCTATCTGTCTGTCTATCTATCTATCTATCTATCTATCTATCTATCTATCTATCTATCTATCTATCTATCTATCTATCTATCTATCTATCTATCCAGACATTTATGTACCTATCTCTCTAACTGTCTGTCTGTCTGTCTGTCTGTCTCTCTGTCTATCTATCTATCTATCTATCATCTATCTATCTATCTATCTATCTATCTATCTATCTATCTATCTATCCAGACATCCAGACATTTATGTATGTATGTATGTATGTATGTATGTATGTATGTATGTATGTATCTATCTATCTATCTATCTATCTATCCATCCATCCATCCATCCATCCAGACATACTGACATCTATCTATCTATCTGTCTGTCTATCTATCTATCTATCTATCTATCTATCTATCTATCTATCTATCTATCTATCTATCTATCCAGACATCCAGACATCCAGACATTTATGTATTTATCTATCTATTTATCTATTTATCTATCTATCTAAATATCTATCTATCTATCTATCTATCTATCTATCTATCTATCTATCCATCCATCCATCCAGACATACTGACATCTATCTATCTATCTGTCTGTCTGTCTATCTATCTATCTATCTATCTATCTATCTATCTATCTATCCAGACATCCAGACATCCAGACATTTATGTATTTATCTATCTATTTATCTATCTATCTAAATATCTATCTATCTATCTATCTATCTATCTATCTATCTATCTATCTATCTATCTATCTATCTGTCTATCTGTCTATCCGGACATCCAGACATTTATGTACCTGTTTGTCTGTCTATCTATCTATCTATCTATCTATCTATCTATCTATCTATCTATCTATCTATCTATCTATCTATCCAGACATCTTGACATTTATGTATGTATGTATGTATCTATCTATCTATCTATCTATCCAACCATCCAGACATCCTGACATCTATCTATCTATCTATCTATCTATCTATCTATCTATCTATCTATCTATCTATCCAGACATCCAGACATTTATGTACCTATCTGTCTGTCTGTCTGTCTGTCTGTCTGTCTATCTATCTATCTATCTATCTATCTATCTATCTATCTATCTATCCATCCATCCAGACATCCTGACTTTTATCTATCTATCTATCTATCTATCTATCTATCTATCTATCTATCTATCTATCTATCTATCTATCTATCTATCCAGACACCCAGACATCCAGACATTTATGTATGTATCTATCTATTTATCTATCTATCTATCTATCTATCTATCTATCTATCTATCTATCTATCCAACCATCCAGACATCCTGACATCTATCTATCTATGTCTGTCTGTCTGTCTGTCTGTCTATCTATCTATCTATCTATCTATCTATCTATCTATCTATCTATCTATCTATCCAGACATCCAGACATCCAGACATTTATGTATTTATCTATCTATTTATCTATCTATCTAAATATCTATCTATCTATCTATCTATCTATCTATCTATCTATCTATCTATCTATCCAGACATCTTGACATTTATGTATGTATGTATCTATCTATCTATCTATCTATCTATCTATCTATCTATCTATCTATCTATCTATCTATCTATCTATCCAACCATCCAGACATCCTGACATCTATCTATCTATCTGTCTGTCTATCTATCTATCTATCTATCTATCTATCTATCCATCCATCCAGACATCCAGACATTTATGTATGTATCTATCTATTTATCTATCTATCTATCTATCTATCTATCTATCTATCTA
>JAKOOJ010000024.1:27500-35000 GCA_022577455.1 Arizona elegans
ATCCAGACATCCAGACATTTATGTATTTATCTATCTATTTATCTATTTATCTATCTATCTAAATATCTATCTATCTATCTATCTATCTATCTATCTATCTATCTATCTATCTATCCATCCATCCATCCAGACATACTGACATCTATCTATCTATCTGTCTGTCTGTCTATCTATCTATCTATCTATCTATCTATCTATCTATCTATCTATCTATCCAGACATCCAGACATCCAGACATTTATGTATTTATCTATCTATTTATCTATCTATCTAAATATCTATCTATCTATCTATCTATCTATCTATCTATCTATCTATCTATCTATCTATCTATCTGTCTATCTGTCTATCCGGACATCCAGACATTTATGTACCTGTTTGTCTGTCTGTCTATCTATCTATCTATCTATCTATCTATCTATCTATCTATCTATCTATCTATCCAGACATCTTGACATTTATGTATGTATGTATGTATCTATCTATCTATCTATCTATCCAACCATCCAGACATCCTGACATCTATCTATCTATCTATCTATCTATCTATCTATCTATCTATCTATCTATCTATCTATCTATCCAGACATCCAGACATTTATGTACCTATCTGTCTGTCTGTCTGTCTGTCTATCTATCTATCTATCTATCTATCTATCTATCTATCTATCTATCCATCCATCCAGACATCCTGACTTTTATCTATCTATCTATCTATCTATCTATCTATCTATCTATCTATCTATCTATCTATCTATCTATCTATCTATCTATCTATCTATCCAGACACCCAGACATCCAGACATTTATGTATGTATCTATCTATTTATCTATCTATCTATCTATCTATCTATCTATCTATCTATCTATCCAACCATCCAGACATCCTGACATCTATCTATCTATGTCTGTCTGTCTGTCTGTCTGTCTATCTATCTATCTATCTATCTATCTATCTATCTATCTATCTATCTATCTATCTATCCAGACATCCAGACATCCAGACATTTATGTATTTATCTATCTATTTATCTATCTATCTAAATATCTATCTATCTATCTATCTATCTATCTATCTATCTATCTATCTATCTATCTGTCTGTCTGTCTATCCGGACATCCAGATATTTATGTACCTGTTTGTCTGTCTATCTATCTATCTATCTATCTATCTATCTATCTATCTATCTATCTATCTATCCAGACATCTTGACATTTATGTATGTATGTATGTATGTATGTATGTATGTATGTATGTATGTATGTATCTATCTATCTATCTATCTATCTATCTATCTATCTATCTATCTATCTATCTATCTATCTATCCAACCATCCAGACATCCTGACATCTATCTATCTATCTGTCTGTCTATCTATCTATCTATCTATCTATCTATCTATCCATCCATCCAGACATCCTGACTTTTATCTATCTATCTATCTATCTATCTATCTATCTATCTATCTATCTATCTATCTATCTATCTATCTATCTATCTATCCAGACACCCAGACATCCAGACATTTATGTATGTATCTATCTATTTATCTATCTATCTATCTATCTATCTATCTATCTATCTATCTATCTATCTATCTATCTATCTATCCAACCATCCAGACATCCTGACATCTATCTATCTATCTATCTATCTGTCTGTCTGTCTATCTATCTATCTATCTATCTATCTATCTATCTATCTATCTATCTATCTATCTGTCTATCCGGACATCCAGACATTTATGTACCTGTTTGTCTATCTATCTATCTATCTATCTATCTATCTATCTATCTATCTATCTATCTATCTATCCATCCATCCATCCAGACATACTGACATCTATCTATCAATCTGTCTGTCTGTCTATCTATCTATCTATCTATCTATCTATCTATCTATCTATCCAGACATCCAGACATCCAGACATTTATGTATTTATCTATCTATTTATCTATTTATCTATCTATCTAAATATCTATCTATCTATCTATCTATCTATCTATCTATCTATCTATCTATCTATCTATCTATCTATCTATCCATCCATCCATCCAGACATACTGACATCTATCTATCTATCTGTCTGTCTGTCTATCTATCTATCTATCTATCTATCTATCTATCTATCTATCTATCTATCTATCTATCCAGACATCCAGACATCCAGACATTTATGTATTTATCTATCTATTTATCTATCTATCTAAATATCTATCTATCTATCTATCTATCTATCTATCTATCTATCTATCTATCTATCTATCTATCTATCTATCTATCCAGACACCCAGACATCCAGACATTTATGTACCTATCTGTCTGTCTGTCTGTCTATCTATCTATCTATCTATCTATCTATCTATCTATCTATCTATCTATCTATCTATCTATATAACTATCTATCTATCTATCTATCTATCTATCTATCTATCTATCTATCTATCCATCCAGACATCCTGACTTTTATCTATCTATCTATCTATCTATCTATCTATCTATCTATCTATCTATCTATCTATCTATCTATCTATCTATCTATCCAGACACCCAGACATCCAGACATTTATGTATGTATCTATCTATTTATCTATCTATCTATCTATCTATCTATCTATCTATCTATCTATCTATCTATCTATCTATCTATCTATCCAGACATCCAGACATTTATGTACCTATCTCTCTATCTATCTGTCTGTCTGTCTGTCTGTCTCTCTATCTATCTATCTATCATCTATCTATCTATCTATCTATCTATCTATCTATCTATCTATCTATCTATCTATCTATCCAGACATCCAGAGATTTATGTATGTATGTATGTATGTATGTATGTATGTATCTATCTATCTATCTATCTATCTATCTATCTATCTATCTATCTATCCATCCATCCATCCATCCAGACATCCTGACATCTATCTATCTATCTGTCTGTCTGTCTATCTATCTATCTATCTATCTATCTATCTATCTATCTATCTATCTATCTATCCAGACATCCAGACATTTATGTATGTATGTATGTATCTATCTATCTATCTATCTATCTATCTATCTATCTATCTATCTATCTATCTATCTATCTATCTATCTATCTATCTATCTATCTATCCAACCATCCAGACATCCTGACATCTATCTATCTATCTGTCTGTCTATCTATCTATCTATCTATCTATCTATCTATCTATCTATCTATCTATCCAGACATCCAGACATTTATGTACCTATCTGTCTGTCTGTCTGTCTGTCTGTCTGTCTATCTATCTATCTATCTATCTATCTATCTATCTATCTATCTATCCATCCAGACATCCTGACTTTTATCTATCTGTCTATCTATCTATCTATCTATCTATCTATCTATCTATCTATCTATCTATCTATCTATCTATCCAGACACCCAGACATCCAGACATTTATGTATGTATCTATCTATTTATCTATCTATCTATCTATCTATCTATCTATCTATCTATCTATCTATCTATTTATTTATCTATCTATCCAGACATTTATGTACCTATCTCTCTATCTGTCTGTCTGTCTGTCTGTCTGTCTCTCTGTCTATCTATCTATCTATCTATCATCTATCTATCTATCTATCTATCTATCTATCTATCTATCTATCCAGACATCCAGACATGTATGTATGTATGTATGTATGTATGTATGTATGTATCTATCTATCTATCTATCTATCTATCTATCTATCTATCTATCTATCTATCCATCCATCCATCCATCCATCCAGACATACTGACATCTATCTATCTATCTGTCTGTCTGTCTATCTATCTATCTATCTATCTATCTATCTATCTATCTATCTATCTATCTATCTATCTATCCAGACATCCAGACATCCAGACATTTATGTATTTATCTATCTATTTATCTATCTATCTAAATATCTATCTATCTATCTATCTATCTATCTATCTATCTATCTATCTATCTATCTATCTATCTATCTATCTGTCTATCCGGACATCCAGACATTTATGTACCTGTTTGTCTGTCTATCTATCTATCTATCTATCTATCTATCTATCTATCTATCTATCTATCTATCCAGACATCTTGACATTTATGTATGTATGTATGTATGTATCTATCTATCTATCTATCTATCTATCTATCTATCTATCTATCTATCTATCTATCTATCTATCTATCTATCCAGACATCCAGACATCCAGACATTTATGTATTTATCTATCTGTTTATCAATCTATCTAAATATCTATCTATCTATCTATCTATCTATCTATCTATCTATCTATCCATCCATCCATCCATCCATCCATCCAGACATACTGACATCTATCTATCTATCTGTCTGTCTATCTATCTATCTATCTATCTATCTATCTATCTATCTATCTATCTATCTATCTATCTATCTATCCAGACATCCAGACATCCAGACATTTATGTATTTATCTATCTATTTATCTATCTATCTAAATATCTATCTATCTATCTATCTATCTATCTATCTATCTATCTATCTATCTATCTATCTATCTATCTGTCTATCCGGACATCCAGACATTTATATACCTGTTTGTCTGTCTATCTATCTATCTATCTATCTATCTATCTATCTATCTATCTATCTATCTATCTATCCAGACATCTTGACATTTATGTATGTATGTATGTATCTATCTATCTATCTATCTATCTATCTATCTATCTATCTATCTATCTATCTATCTATCTATCTATCTATCTATCTATCCAACCATCCAGACATCCTGACATCTATCTATCTATTTGTCTGTCTATCTATCTATCTATCTATCTATCTATCTATCTATCTATCTATCTATCTATCTATCTATCTATCTATCTGTCTATCTGTCTATCCGGACATCCAGACATTTATGTACCTGTTTGTCTATCTATCTATCTATCTATCTATCTATCTATCTATCTATCTATCTATCTATATAACTATCTATCTATCTATCTATCTATCTATCTATCTATCTATCTATCTATCCATCCAGACATCCTGACTTTTATCTATCTATCTATCTATCTATCTATCTATCTATCTATCTATCTATCTATCTATCTATCTATCTATCTATCTATCTATCTATCTATCCAGACACCCAGACATCCAGACATTTATGTATGTATCTATCCATTTATCTATCTATCTATCTATCTATCTATCTATCTATCTATCTATCTCTCTATCTATCTATCTATCCAGACATCCAGACATTTATGTACCTATCTCTCTATCTATCTGTCTGTCTGTCTCTCTGTCTATCTATCTATCTATCATCTATCTATCTATCTATCTATCTATCTATCTATCTATCTATCCAGACATCTTGACATTTATGTATGTATGTATCTATCTATCTATCTATCTATCTATCTATCTATCTATCTATCTATCTATCTATCTATCTATCTATCCAACCATCCAGACATCCTGACATCTATCTATCTATTTGTCTGTCTATCTATCTATCTATCTATCTATCTATCTATCTATCTATCTATCTATCTATCTATCCAGACATCCAGACATCCAGACATTTATGTATTTATCTATCTATTTATCTATTTATCTATCTATCTAAATATCTATCTATCTATCTATCTATCTATCTATCTATCTATCTATCTATCCATCCATCCATCCAGACATACTGACATCTATCTATCTATCTGTCTATCTATCTATCTATCTATCTATCTATCTATCTATCTATCTATCTATCTATCCAGACATCCAGACATCCAGACATTTATGTATTTATCTATCTATTTATCTATCTATCTAAATATCTATCTATCTATCTATCTATCTATCTATCTATCTATCTATCTATCTATCTATCTATCTATCTATCCATCCAGACATCCTGACTTTTATCTATCTGTCTATCTATCTATCTATCTATCAATCTATCTATCTATCTATCTATCTATCTATCTATCTATCTATCCAGACACCCAGACATCCAGACATTTATGTATGTATCTATCTATTTATCTATCTATCTATCTATCTATCTATCTATCTATCTATCTATCTATCTATCTATTTATCTATCTATCCAGACATTTATGTACCTATCTCTCTATCTGTCTGTCTGTCTGTCTGTCTGTCTCTCTGTCTATCTATCTATCTATCTATCATCTATCTATCTATCTATCTATCTATCTATCTATCTATCTATCCAGACATCCAGACATTTATGTATGTATGTATGTATGTATGTATGTATGTATGTATGTATCTATCTATCTATCTATCTATCTATCTATCTATCTATCTATCTATCTATCTATCTATCCATCCATCCATCCATCCATCCAGACATACTGACATCTATCTATCTATCTGTCTGTCTGTCTATCTATCTATCTATCTATCTATCTATCTATCTATCTATCTATCTATCTATCTATCTATCTATCTATCCAGACATCCAGACATCCAGACATTTATGTATTTATCTATCTATTTATCTATCTATCTAAATATCTATCTATCTATCTATCTATCTATCTATCTATCTATCTATCTATCTATCTATCTATCTATCTGTCTATCCGGACATCCAGACATTTATGTACCTGTTTGTCTGTCTATCTATCTATCTATCTATCTATCTATCTATCTATCTATCTATCTATCTATCTATCTATCCAGACATCTTGACATTTATGTATGTATGTATGTATGTATGTATGTATCTATCTATCTATCTATCTATCTATCTATCTATCTATCTATCTATCTATCTATCCAGACATCCAGACATCCAGACATTTATGTATTTATCTATCTGTTTATCAATCTATCTAAATATCTATCTATCTATCTATCTATCTATCTATCTATCTATCTATCTATCTATCTATCTATCTATCTCTCTATCTATCCAGACATTTATGTACCTATCTCTCTATCTGTCTGTCTGTCTGTCTGTCTGTCTCTCTGTCTATCTATCTATCTATCATCTATCTATCTATCTATCTATCTATCTATCTATCTATCTATCTATCTATCCAGACATCCAGACATTTATGTATGTATGTATGTATGTATGTATTTATGTATGTATGTATGTATGTATGTATCTATCTATCTATCTATCTATCTATCTATCTATCTATCTATCTATCTATCTATCTATCTATCTATCTATCCAGACATCCAGACATCCAGACATTTATGTATTTATCTATCTATTTATCTATCTATCTAAATATCTATCTATCTATCTATCTATCTATCTATCTATCTATCTATCTATCTATCTATCTATCTATCTATCTGTCTATCCGGACATCCAGACATTTATGTACCTGTTTGTCTGTCTATCTATCTATCTATCTATCTATCTATCTATCTATCTATCTATCTATCTATCCAGACATCTTGACATTTATGTATGTATGTATGTATCTATCTATCTATCTATCTATCTATCTATCTATCTATCTATCTATC
>JAKOOJ010000024.1:40000-55000 GCA_022577455.1 Arizona elegans
ATGTATGTATGTATGTATGTATGTATCTATCTATCTATCTATCTATCTATCTATCTATCTATCTATCTATCCATCCATCCATCCATCCAGACATCCTGACATCTATCTATCTATCTGTCTGTCTGTCTATCTATCTATCTATCTATCTATCTATCTATCTATCCAGACATCCAGACATTTATGTATGTATGTATGTATGTATGTATGTATGTATGTATGTATCTATCTATCTATCTATCTATCTATCTATCTATCTATCTATCTATCTATCTATCTATCCAACCATCCAGACATCCTGACATCTATCTATCTATCTGTCTGTCTATCTATCTATCTATCTATCTATCTATCTATCTATCTATCTATCTATCTATCTATCCAGACATCCAGACATTTATGTACCTATCTGTCTGTCTGTCTGTCTGTCTATCTATCTATCTATCTATCTATCTATCTATCTATCTATCTATCTATCTATCCATCCAGACATCCTGACTTTTATCTATCTGTCTATCTATCTATCTATCTATCAATCTATCTATCTATCTATCTATCTATCTATCTATCTATCTATCTATCTATCTATCTATCTATCTATCTATCTATCTATCCAGACACCCAGACATCCAGACATTTATGTATGTATCTATCTATTTATCTATCTATCTATCTATCTATCTATCTATCTATCTATCTATCTACCTATCTATCTATCTATTTATCTATCTATCCAGACATTTATGTACCTATCTCTCTATCTGTCTGTCTGTCTGTCTGTCTGTCTCTCTGTCTATCTATCTATCTATCTATCATCTATCTATCTATCTATCTATCTATCTATCTATCTATCCAGACATCCAGACATTTATGTATGTATGTATGTATGTATGTATGTATGTATGTATCTATCTATCTATCTATCTATCTATCTATCTATCTATCTATCTATCTATCCATCCATCCATCCATCCAGACATACTGACATCTATCTATCTATCTGTCTGTCTGTCTGTCTATCTATCTATCTATCTATCTATCTATCTATCTATCTATCTATCTATCTATCTATCCAGACATCCAGACATCCAGACATTTATGTATTTATCTATCTATTTATCTATCTATCTAAATATCTATCTATCTATCTATCTATCTATCTATCTATCTATCTATCTATCTATCTATCTATCTATCTATCTATCTATCTATCTGTCTATCCGGACATCCAGACATTTATGTACCTGTTTGTCTGTCTATCTATCTATCTATCTATCTATCTATCTATCTATCTATCTATCTATCTATCTATCCAGACATCTTGACATTTATGTATGTATGTATGTATGTATGTATGTATGTATGTATCTATCTATCTATCTATCTATCTATCTATCTATCTATCTATCTATCTATCTATCTATCTATCCAGACATCCAGACATCCAGACATTTATGTATTTATCTATCTGTTTATCAATCTATCTAAATATCTATCTATCTATCTATCTATCTATCTATCTATCTATCTATCTATCTATCTCTCTATCTATCCAGACATTTATGTACCTATCTCTCTATCTGTCTGTCTGTCTGTCTGTCTGTCTCTCTGTCTATCTATCTATCTATCTATCATCTATCTATCTATCTATCTATCTATCTATCTATCTATCTATCCAGATATCCAGACATTTATGTATGTATGTATGTATGTATGTATTTATGTATGTATGTATGTATGTATGTATGTATCTATCTATCTATCTATCTATCTATCTATCTATCTATCTATCTATCCATCCATCCATCCATCCATCCAGACATACTGACATCTATCTATCTATCTGTCTGTCTGTCTATCTATCTATCTATCTATCTATCTATCTATCTATCTATCTATCTATCTATCCAGACATCCAGACATCCAGACATTTATGTATTTATCTATCTATTTATCTATCTATCTAAATATCTATCTATCTATCTATCTATCTATCTATCTATCTATCTATCTATCTATCTATCTATCTATCTATCTATCTATCTGTCTGTCTGTCTATCCGGACATCCAGACATTTATGTACCTGTTTGTCTGTCTATCTATCTATCTATCTATCTATCTATCTATCTATCTATCTATCTATCTATCCAGACATCTTGACATTTATGTATGTATCTATCTATCTATCTATCTATCTATCTATCTATCTATCTATCTATCTATCTATCTATCTATCTATCTATCTATCTATCTATCTATCCAACCATCCAGACATCCTGACATCTATCTATCTATTTGTCTGTCTATCTATCTATCTATCTATCTATCTATCTATCTATCTATCTATCTGTCTATCTGTCTATCCGGACATCCAGACATTTATGTACCTGTTTGTCTATCTATCTATCTATCTATCTATCTATCTATCTATCTATCTATCTATCTATCTATATAACTATCTATCTATCTATCTATCTATCTATCTATCTATCTATCTATCCATCCAGACATCCTGACTTTTATCTATCTATCTATCTATCTATCTATCTATCTATCTATCTATCTATCTATCTATCTATCTATCTATCTATCCAGACACCCAGACATCCAGACATTTATGTATGTATCTATCCATTTATCTATCTATCTATCTATCTATCTATCTATCTCTCTATCTATCTATCTATCCAGACATCCAGACATTTATGTACCTATCTCTCTATCTATCTGTCTGTCTGTCTCTCTGTCTATCTATCTATCTATCATCTATCTATCTATCTATCTATCTATCTATCTATCTATCTATCCAGACATCTTGACATTTATGTATGTATGTATGTATGTATGTATCTATCTATCTATCTATCTATCTATCTATCTATCTATCTATCTATCTATCTATCCAACCATCCAGACATCCTGACATCTATCTATCTATTTGTCTGTCTATCTATCTATCTATCTATCTATCTATCTATCTATCTATCTATCTATCTATCTATCTGTCTGTCTATCTGTCTATCCGGACATCCAGACATTTATGTACCTGTTTGTCTATCTATCTATCTATCTATCTATCCAGACATCCTGACTTCTATCTATCTATCTATCTATCTATCTATCTATCTATCTATCTATCTATCTATCTATCTATCTATCTATCCAGACACCCAGACATCCAGACATTTATGTATGTATCTATCTATTTATCTATCTATCTATCTATCTATCTATCTATCTATCTATCTATCTATCTATCTATCCATCCATCCAGACATCCTGACTTTTATCTATCTATCTATCTATCTATCTATCTATCTATCTATCTATCTATCTATCCAGACACCCAGACATCCAGACATTTATGTATGTATCTATCTATTTATCTATCTATCTATCTATCTATCTATCTATCTATCTATCTATCTATCTATCTATCTATCTATCTATCCAACCATCCAGACATCCTGACATCTATCTATCTATGTCTGTCTGTCTGTCTGTCTGTCTATCTATCTATCTATCTATCTATCTATCTATCTATCTATCTATCTATCTATCTATCCAGACATCCAGACATCCAGACATTTATGTATTTATCTATCTATTTATCTATCTATCTAAATATCTATCTATCTATCTATCTATCTATCTATCTATCTATCTATCTATCTATCTATCTATCTGTCTATCCGGACATCCAGATATTTATGTACCTGTTTGTCTGTCTATCTATCTATCTATCTATCTATCTATCTATCTATCTATCTATCTATCTATCTATCCAGACATCTTGACATTTATGTATGTATGTATGTATGTATGTATGTATGTATCTATCTATCTATCTATCTATCTATCTATCTATCTATCTATCTATCTATCTATCCAACCATCCAGACATCCTGACATCTATCTATCTATCTGTCTGTCTATCTATCTATCTATCTATCTATCCATCCATCCAGACATCCTGACTTTTATCTATCTATCTATCTATCTATCTATCTATCTATCTATCTATCTATCTATCTATCTATCTATCTATCTATCTATCTATCTATCTATCTATCTATCCAGACACCCAGACATCCAGACATTTATGTATGTATCTATCTATTTATCTATCTATCTATCTATCTATCTATCTATCTATCTATCTATCTATCTATCTATCTATCTATCTATCCAACCATCCAGACATCCTGACATCTATCTATCTATCTATCTGTCTGTCTGTCTGTCTGTCTATCTATCTATCTATCTATCTATCTATCTATCTATCTATCTATCTATCTATCTATCTATCTGTCTATCCGGACATCCAGACATTTATGTACCTGTTTGTCTATCTATCTATCTATCTATCTATCTATCTATCTATCTATCTATCTATCTATCTATCTATCTATCCATCCATCCATCCAGACATACTGACATCTATCTATCAATCTGTCTGTCTGTCTATCTATCTATCTATCTATCTATCTATCTATCTATCTATCTATCTATCTATCTATCCAGACATCCAGACATCCAGACATTTATGTATTTATCTATCTATTTATCTATTTATCTATCTATCTAAATATCTATCTATCTATCTATCTATCTATCTATCTATCTATCTATCCATCCATCCATCCAGACATACTGACATCTATCTATCTGTCTGTCTGTCTATCTATCTATCTATCTATCTATCTATCTATCTATCTATCTATCTATCTATCTATCTATCTATCCAGACATCCAGACATCCAGACATTTATGTATTTATCTATCTATTTATCTATCTATCTAAATATCTATCTATCTATCTATCTATCTATCTATCTATCTATCTATCTATCTATCTATCTATCCAGACACCCAGACATCCAGACATTTATGTACCTATCTGTCTGTCTGTCTGTCTATCTATCTATCTATCTATCTATCTATCTATCTATCTATCTATCTATCTATCTATCTATCTATCTATCTATATAACTATCTATCTATCTATCTATCTATCTATCTATCTATCTATCCATCCAGACATCCTGACTTTTATCTATCTATCTATCTATCTATCTATCTATCTATCTATCTATCTATCTATCTATCTATCTATCTATCCAGACAACCAGACATCCAGACATTTATGTATGTATCTATCTATTTATCTATCTATCTATCTATCTATCTATCTATCTATCTATCTATCTATCTATCCAGACATCCAGACATTTATGTACCTATCTCTCTATCTATCTGTCTGTCTGTCTGTCTGTCTCTCTATCTATCTATCTATCTATCATCTATCTATCTATCTATCTATCTATCTATCTATCTATCTATCTATCTATCCAGACATCCAGAGATTTATGTATGTATGTATGTATGTATGTATGTATGTATGTATGTATGTATGTATCTATCTATCTATCTATCTATCTATCTATCTATCCATCCATCCATCCATCCAGACATCCTGACATCTATCTATCTATCTGTCTGTCTGTCTATCTATCTATCTATCTATCTATCTATCTATCTATCTATCCAGACATCCAGACATTTATGTATGTATGTATGTATGTATGTATGTATGTATCTATCTATCTATCTATCTATCTATCTATCTATCTATCTATCTATCCAACCATCCAGACATCCTGACATCTATCTATCTATCTGTCTGTCTATCTATCTATCTATCTATCTATCTATCTATCTATCTATCTATCTATCCAGACATCCAGACATTTATGTACCTATCTGTCTGTCTGTCTGTCTGTCTGTCTATCTATCTATCTATCTATCTATCTATCTATCTATCTATCTATCTATCCATCCAGACATCCTGACTTTTATCTATCTGTCTATCTATCTATCTATCTATCAATCTATCTATCTATCTATCTATCTATCTATCTATCTATCTATCTATCCAGACACCCAGACATCCAGACATTTATGTATGTATCTATCTATTTATCTATCTATCTATCTATCTATCTATCTACCTATCTATCTATCTATTTATCTATCTATCCAGACATTTATGTACCTATCTCTCTATCTGTCTGTCTGTCTGTCTGTCTCTCTGTCTATCTATCTATCTATCTATCATCTATCTATCTATCTATCTATCTATCTATCTATCCAGACATCCAGACATTTATGTATGTATGTATGTATGTATGTATGTATGTATGTATCTATCTATCTATCTATCTATCTATCTATCTATCTATCTATCTATCTATCCATCCATCCATCCATCCATCCAGACATACTGACATCTATCTATCTATCTGTCTGTCTGTCTATCTATCTATCTATCTATCTATCTATCTATCTATCTATCTATCTATCTATCTATCTATCTATCCAGACATCCAGACATCCAGACATTTATGTATTTATCTATCTATTTATCTATCTATCTAAATATCTATCTATCTATCTATCTATCTATCTATCTATCTATCTATCTATCTATCTATCTATCTATCCATCCAGACATCCTGACTTTTATCTATCTATCTATCTATCTATCTATCTATCTATCTATCTATCTATCTATCTATCTATCTATCTATCTATCTATCTATCCAGACACCCAGACATCCAGACATTTATGTATGTATCTATCCATTTATCTATCTATCTATCTATCTATCTATCTATCTCTCTATCTATCTATCTATCCAGACATCCAGACATTTATGTACCTATCTCTCTATCTATCTGTCTGTCTGTCTCTCTGTCTATCTATCTATCTATCATCTATCTATCTATCTATCTATCTATCTATCTATCTATCTATCCAGACATCTTGACATTTATGTATGTATGTATGTATGTATGTATCTATCTATCTATCTATCTATCTATCTATCTATCTATCTATCTATCTATCTATCTATCTATCTATCCAACCATCCAGACATCCTGACATCTATCTATCTATTTGTCTGTCTATCTATCTATCTATCTATCTATCTATCTATCTATCTATCTATCTATCTATCTATCTGTCTGTCTATCTGTCTATCCGGACATCCAGACATTTATGTACCTGTTTGTCTATCTATCTATCTATCTATCTATCCAGACATCCTGACTTCTATCTATCTATCTATCTATCTATCTATCTATCTATCTATCTATCTATCTATCTATCTATCTATCCAGACACCCAGACATCCAGACATTTATGTATGTATCTATCTATTTATCTATCTATCTATCTATCTATCTATCTATCTATCTATCTATCTATCTATCTATCTATCCATCCATCCAGACATCCTGACTTTTATCTATCTATCTATCTATCTATCTATCTATCTATCTATCTATCTATCTATCCAGACACCCAGACATCCAGACATTTATGTATGTATCTATCTATTTATCTATCTATCTATCTATCTATCTATCTATCTATCTATCTATCTATCTATCTATCCAACCATCCAGACATCCTGACATCTATCTATCTATGTCTGTCTGTCTGTCTGTCTGTCTATCTATCTATCTATCTATCTATCTATCTATCTATCTATCTATCTATCTATCCAGACATCCAGACATCCAGACATTTATGTATTTATCTATCTATTTATCTATCTATCTAAATATCTATCTATCTATCTATCTATCTATCTATCTATCTATCTATCTATCTATCTATCTGTCTGTCTATCCGGACATCCAGATATTTATGTACCTGTTTGTCTGTCTATCTATCTATCTATCTATCTATCTATCTATCTATCTATCTATCTATCTATCCAGACATCTTGACATTTATGTATGTATGTATGTATGTATGTATGTATGTATCTATCTATCTATCTATCTATCTATCTATCTATCTATCTATCTATCTATCCAACCATCCAGACATCCTGACATCTATCTATCTATCTGTCTGTCTATCTATCTATCTATCTATCTATCTATCCATCCATCCAGACATCCTGACTTTTATCTATCTATCTATCTATCTATCTATCTATCTATCTATCTATCTATCTATCTATCTATCTATCTATCTATCTATCTATCTATCTATCTATCTATCTATCCAGACACCCAGACATCCAGACATTTATGTATGTATCTATCTATTTATCTATCTATCTATCTATCTATCTATCTATCTATCTATCTATCTATCTATCTATCTATCCAACCATCCAGACATCCTGACATCTATCTATCTATCTATCTGTCTGTCTGTCTGTCTGTCTATCTATCTATCTATCTATCTATCTATCTATCTATCTATCTATCTATCTATCTATCTATCTGTCTATCCGGACATCCAGACATTTATGTACCTGTTTGTCTATCTATCTATCTATCTATCTATCTATCTATCTATCTATCTATCTATCTATCTATCTATCTATCCATCCATCCATCCAGACATACTGACATCTATCTATCAATCTGTCTGTCTGTCTATCTATCTATCTATCTATCTATCTATCTATCTATCTATCTATCTATCTATCCAGACATCCAGACATCCAGACATTTATGTATTTATCTATCTATTTATCTATTTATCTATCTATCTAAATATCTATCTATCTATCTATCTATCTATCTATCTATCTATCTATCCATCCATCCATCCAGACATACTGACATCTATCTATCTGTCTGTCTGTCTATCTATCTATCTATCTATCTATCTATCTATCTATCTATCTATCTATCTATCTATCTATCTATCCAGACATCCAGACATCCAGACATTTATGTATTTATCTATCTATTTATCTATCTATCTAAATATCTATCTATCTATCTATCTATCTATCTATCTATCTATCTATCTATCTATCTATCTATCTATCTATCTATCTATCTATCCAGACACCCAGACATCCAGACATTTATGTACCTATCTGTCTGTCTGTCTGTCTATCTATCTATCTATCTATCTATCTATCTATCTATCTATCTATCTATCTATCTATCTATCTATCTATCTATCTATATAACTATCTATCTATCTATCTATCTATCTATCTATCTATCTATCTATCCATCCAGACATCCTGACTTTTATCTATCTATCTATCTATCTATCTATCTATCTATCTATCTATCTATCTATCTATCTATCTATCCAGACAACCAGACATCCAGACATTTATGTATGTATCTATCTATTTATCTATCTATCTATCTATCTATCTATCTATCTATCTATCTATCTATCTATCCAGACATCCAGACATTTATGTACCTATCTCTCTATCTATCTGTCTGTCTGTCTGTCTGTCTCTCTATCTATCTATCTATCTATCATCTATCTATCTATCTATCTATCTATCTATCTATCTATCTATCTATCCAGACATCCAGAGATTTATGTATGTATGTATGTATGTATGTATGTATGTATGTATGTATGTATGTATGTATCTATCTATCTATCTATCTATCTATCTATCTATCCATCCATCCATCCATCCAGACATCCTGACATCTATCTATCTATCTGTCTGTCTGTCTATCTATCTATCTATCTATCTATCTATCTATCTATCTATCCAGACATCCAGACATTTATGTATGTATGTATGTATGTATGTATGTATGTATCTATCTATCTATCTATCTATCTATCTATCTATCTATCTATCTATCTATCTATCCAACCATCCAGACATCCTGACATCTATCTATCTATCTGTCTGTCTATCTATCTATCTATCTATCTATCTATCTATCTATCTATCTATCTATCCAGACATCCAGACATTTATGTACCTATCTGTCTGTCTGTCTGTCTGTCTGTCTATCTATCTATCTATCTATCTATCTATCTATCTATCTATCTATCCATCCAGACATCCTGACTTTTATCTATCTGTCTATCTATCTATCTATCTATCAATCTATCTATCTATCTATCTATCTATCTATCTATCTATCTATCTATCCAGACACCCAGACATCCAGACATTTATGTATGTATCTATCTATTTATCTATCTATCTATCTATCTATCTATCTACCTATCTATCTATCTATTTATCTATCTATCCAGACATTTATGTACCTATCTCTCTATCTGTCTGTCTGTCTGTCTGTCTCTCTGTCTATCTATCTATCTATCTATCATCTATCTATCTATCTATCTATCTATCTATCTATCCAGACATCCAGACATTTATGTATGTATGTATGTATGTATGTATGTATGTATGTATGTATCTATCTATCTATCTATCTATCTATCTATCTATCTATCTATCTATCCATCCATCCATCCATCCATCCAGACATACTGACATCTATCTATCTATCTGTCTGTCTGTCTATCTATCTATCTATCTATCTATCTATCTATCTATCTATCTATCTATCTATCTATCTATCTATCTATCCAGACATCCAGACATCCAGACATTTATGTATTTATCTATCTATTTATCTATCTATCTAAATATCTATCTATCTATCTATCTATCTATCTATCTATCTATCTATCTATCTATCTATCTATCTATCTATCTGTCTATCCGGACATCCAGACATTTATGTACCTGTTTGTCTATCTATCTATCTATCTATCTATCTATCTATCTATCTATCTATCTATCTATCTATCTATCTATCTATCTATCCAGACATCTTGACATTTATGTATGTATGTATGTATGTATGTATCTATCTATCTATCTATCTATCTATCTATCTATCTATCTATCTATCTATCTATCTATCTATCCAGACATCCAGACATCCAGACATTTATGTATTTATCTATCTGTTTATCAATCTATCTAAATATCTATCTATCTATCTATCTATCTATCTATCTATCTATCTATCTATCTATCTATCTATCTATCTCTCTATCTATCCAGACATTTATGTACCTATCTCTCTATCTGTCTGTCTGTCTGTCTGTCTGTCTGTCTCTCTGTCTATCTATCTATCTATCTATCATCTATCTATCTATCTATCTATCTATCTATCTATCTATCTATCCATCCATCCATCCATCCAGACATACTGACATCTATCTATCTATCTGTCTGTCTGTCTATCTATCTATCTATCTATCTATCTATCTATCTATCTATCTATCTATCCAGACATCCAGACATCCAGACATTTATGTATGTATCTATCCATTTATCTATCTATCTATCTATCTATCTATCTATCTATCTATCTATCTATCTATCTATCTATCCAGACACCCAGACATCCAGACATTTATGTATGTATCTATCCATTTATCTATCTATCTATCTATCTATCTATCTATCTATCTATCTATCTATCTATCTATCTATCTATCCAGACAACCAGACATCCAGACATTTATGTATGTATCTATCTATTTATCTATCTATCTATCTATCTATCTATCTATCTATCTATCTATCTATCTATCCAGACATCCAGACATTTATGTACCTATCTCTCTATCTATCTGTCTGTCTGTCTGTCTGTCTCTCTATCTATCTATCTATCTATCATCTATCTATCTATCTATCTATCTATCTATCTATCTATCTATCTATCTATCTATCTATCTATCCAGACATCCAGAGATTAATGTATGTATGTATGTATGTATGTATGTATGTATGTATGTATCTATCTATCTATCTATCTATCTATCTATCTATCCATCCATCCATCCATCCAGACATCCTGACATCTATCTATCTATCTGTCTGTCTGTCTATCTATCTATCTATCTATCTATCTATCTATCTATCTATCTATCCAGACATCCAGACATTTATGTATGTATGTATGTATGTATGTATGTATGTATGTATCTATCTATCTATCTATCTATCTATCTATCTATCTATCTATCTATCTGTCTATCTATCTATCTATCCAACCATCCAGACATCCTGACATCTATCTATCTATCTGTCTGTCTATCTATCTATCTATCTATCTATCTATCTATCTATCTATCTATCTATCCAGACATCCAGACATTTATGTACCTATCTGTCTGTCTGTCTGTCTGTCTGTCTATCTATCTATCTATCTATCTATCTATCTATCTATCTATCTATCTATCTATCCATCCAGACATCCTGACTTTTATCTATCTGTCTATCTATCTATCTATCTATCAATCTATCTATCTATCTATCTATCTATCTATCTATCTATCTATCTATCTATCTATCTATCCAGACACCCAGACATCCAGACATTTATGTATGTATCTATCTATTTATCTATCTATCTATCTATCTATCTATCTATCTATCTACCTATCTATCTATCTATTTATCTATCTATCCAGACATTTATGTACCTATCTCTCTATCTGTCTGTCTGTCTGTCTGTCTGTCTCTCTGTCTATCTATCTATCTATCTATCATCTATCTATCTATCTATCTATCTATCTATCTATCCAGACATCCAGACATTTATGTATGTATGTATGTATGTATGTATGTATGTATCTATCTATCTATCTATCTATCTATCTATCTATCTATCTATCTATCTATCTATCTATCTATCCATCCATCCATCCATCCATCCAGACATACTGACATCTATCTATCTATCTGTCTGTCTGTCTATCTATCTATCTATCTATCTATCTATCTATCTATCTATCTATCTATCTATCTATCTATCTATCTATCTATCCAGACATCCAGACATCCAGACATTTATGTATTTATCTATCTATTTATCTATCTATCTAAATATCTATCTATCTATCTATCTATCTATCTATCTATCTATCTATCTATCTATCTATCTGTCTATCCGGACATCCAGACATTTATGTACCTGTTTGTCTATCTATCTATCTATCTATCTATCTATCTATCTATCTATCTATCTATCTATCCAGACATCTTGACATTTATGTATGTATGTATGTATGTATGTATGTATCTATCTATCTATCTATCTATCTATCTATCTATCTATCTATCTATCTATCTATCTATCTATCCAGACATCCAGACATCCAGACATTTATGTATTTATCTATCTGTTTATCAATCTATCTAAATATCTATCTATCTATCTATCTATCTATCTATCTATCTATCTATCTATCTATCTATCTATCTATCTATCTATCTCTCTATCTATCCAGACATTTATGTACCTATCTCTCTATCTGTCTGTCTGTCTGTCTGTCTGTCTGTCTCTCTGTCTATCTATCTATCTATCTATCATCTATCTATCTATCTATCTATCTATCTATCTATCTATCCATCCATCCATCCATCCAGACATACTGACATCTATCTATCTATCTGTCTGTCTGTCTATCTATCTATCTATCTATCTATCTATCTATCTATCTATCTATCTATCTATCCAGACATCCAGACATCCAGACATTTATGTATTTATCTATCTATTTATCTATCTATCTAAATATCTATCTATCTATCTATCTATCTATCTATCTATCTATCTATCTATCTATCTATCTATCTATCTATCTATCTATCTATCTATCTGTCTATCCGGACATCCAGACATTTATGTACCTGTTTGTCTGTCTGTCTATCTATCTATCTATCTATCTATCTATCTATCTATCTATCTATCCAGACATCTTGACATTTATGTATGTATGTATGTATCTATCTATCTATCTATCTATCTATCTATCTATCTATCTATCTATCTATCTATCTATCTATCTATCTATCTATCTATCTATCTATCTATCTATCCAACCATCCAGACATCCTGACATCTATCTATCTATTTGTCTGTCTATCTATCTATCTATCTATCTATCTATCTATCTATCTATCTATCTATCTGTCTATCTGTCTATCCGGACATCCAGACATTTATGTACCTGTTTGTCTATCTATCTATCTATCTATCTATCTATCTATCTATCTATCTATCTATCTATCTATCTATATAACTATCTATCTATCTATCTATCTATCTATCTATCTATCTATCTATCTATCCATCCAGACATCCTGACTTTTATCTATCTATCTATCTATCTATCTATCTATCTATCTATCTATCTATCTATCTATCTATCTATCTATCTATCTATCTATCTATCTATCTATCTATCCAGACACCCAGACATCCAGACATTTATGTATGTATCTATCCATTTATCTATCTATCTATCTATCTATCTATCTATCTATCTATCTATCTCTCTATCTATCTATCTATCCAGACATCCAGACATTTATGTACCTATCTCTCTATCTATCTGTCTGTCTGTCTCTCTGTCTATCTATCTATCTATCATCTATCTATCTATCTATCTATCTATCTATCTATCTATCTATCCAGACATCTTGACATTTATGTATGTATGTATGTATGTATGTATCTATCTATCTATCTATCTATCTATCTATCTATCTATCTATCTATCTATCTATCTATCCAACCATCCAGACATCCTGACATCTATCTATCTATTTGTCTGTCTATCTATCTATCTATCTATCTATCTATCTATCTATCTATCTATCTATCTATCTATCTATCTATCTATCTATCTGTCTGTCTATCTGTCTATCCGGACATCCAGACATTTATGTACCTGTTTGTCTATCTATCTATCTATCTATCTATCCAGACATCCTGACTTCTATCTATCTATCTATCTATCTATCTATCTATCTATCTATCTATCTATCTATCTATCCAGACACCCAGACATCCAGACATTTATGTATGTATCTATCTATTTATCTATCTATCTATCTATCTATCTATCTATCTATCTATCTATCTATCTATCCAACCATCCAGACATCCTGACATCTATCTATCTATCTATCTATCTATCTATCTATCTATCTATCTATCCAGACATCCAGACATCCAGACATTTATGTATTTATCTATCTATTTATCGATCTATCTAAATATCTATCTATCTATCTATCTATCTATCTATCTATCTATCTATCTATCTATCTATCTATCTATCTATCTATCTATCTGTCTATCCGGACATCCAGACATTTA
>JAKOOJ010000024.1:62500-72500 GCA_022577455.1 Arizona elegans
CGGACATCCAGACATTTATGTACCTGTTTGTCTGTCTATCTATCTATCTATCTATCTATCTATCTATCTATCTATCTATCTATCTATCTATCTATCTATCTGTCTGTCTATCCGGACATCCAGACATTTATGTACCTGTTTGTCTATCTATCTATCTATCTATCTATCTATCTATCTATCTATCTATCTATCTATCCAGACATCCAGACATTTATGTACCTATCTGTCTGTCTGTCTGTCTATCTATCTATGTATCTATCTATATAACTATCTATCTATCTATCTATCTATCTATCTATCTATCTATCTATCTATCTATCCATCCATCCAGACATCCTGACTTTTATCTATCTATCTATCTATCTATCTATCTATCTATCTATCTATCTATCTATCTATCTATCTATCTATCTATCAATCTATCTATCCAGACATCCAGACATTTATGTACCTATCTCTCTATCTGTCTGTCTGTCTGTCTGTCTGTCTCTCTGTCTATCTATCTATCTATCATCTATCTATCTATCTATCTATCTATCTATCTATCTATCTATCTATCTATCTATCTATCTGTCTATCCGGACATCCAGACATTTATGTACCTGTTTGTCTATCTATCTATCTATCTATCTATCTATCTATCTATCTATCTATCTATCTATCCAGACATCCAGACATTTATGTATGTATGTATGTATGTATGTATGTATGAATGTATGTATCTATCTATCTATCTATCTATCTATCTATCTATCTATCTATCTATCTATCTATCTATCTATCCAACCATCCAGACATCCTGACATCTATCTAACTATCTGTCTATCTATCTATCTATCTATCTATCTATCTATCTATCTATCTATCTATCTATCTATCTATCCAGACATCCAGACATTTATGTATGTATGTATCTATGTGTGTATGTATCTATCTATCTATCTATCTATCTATCTATCTATCTATCTATCTATCTATCCAACCATCCAGACATCCTGACATCTATCTATCTATCTGTCTGTCTATCTATCTATCTATCTATCTATCTATCTATCTAGCTATCTATCTAGCTATCTATCTATCTATCTATCCAGACATCCAGACATCCAGACATTTATGTATTTATCTATCTATTTATCTATCTATCTAAATATCTATCTATCTATCTATCTATCTATCTATCTATCTATCTATCTATCTATCTATCTATCTATCTGTCTATCTGTCTATCCGGACATCCAGACATTTATGTACCTGTTTGTCTGTCTGTCTGTCTGTCTGTCTATCTATCTATCTATCTATCTATCTATCTATCTATCTATCTATCTATCTATCTATCTATCCAGACATCCAGACATTTATGTATTTATCTATCTATTTATCTATCTATCTAAATATCTATCTATCTATCTATCTATCTATCTATCTATCTATCTATCTATCTATCTATCTATCTATCTATCTATCTATCTATCTATCCAGACACCCAGACATCCAGACATTTATGTATGTATCTATCCATTTATCTATCTATCTATCTATCTATCTATCTATCTATCTATCTATCTATCTATCCAGACATCCAGACATTTATGTACCTATCTCTCTATCTATCTGTCTGTCTGTCTCTCTGTCTCTCTGTCTATCTATCTATCTATCTATCATCTATCTATCTATCTATCTATCTATCTATCTATCCAGACATCCAGACATCCAGACATCCAGACATTTATGTATTTATCTATCTATTTATCTATCTATCTAAATATCTATCTATCTATCTATCTATCTATCTATCTATCTATCTATCTATCTATCTATCTATCTATCTATCTATCTGTCTATCCGGACATCCAGACATTTATGTACCTGTTTGTCTATCTATCTATCTATCTATCTATCTATCTATCTATCTATCTATCTATCTATCTATCTATCTATCTGTCTGTCTATCCGGACATCCAGACATTTATGTACCTGTTTGTCTATCTATCTATCTATCTATCTATCTATCTATCTATCTATCTATCTATCTATCTATCTATCTATCTATCTATCTATCTATCCAGACATCCAGACATTTATGTACCTATCTGTCTGTCTGTCTGTCTATCTATCTATGTATCTATCTATATAACTATCTATCTATCTATCTATCTATCTATCTATCTATCTATCTATCTATCTATCTATCTATCTATCTATCTATCTATCTACCTATCTATCTATCCAGACATCCTGACTTTTATCTATCTATCTATCTATCTATCTATCTATCTATCTATCTATCTATCTATCTATCTATCTATCTATCTATCTATCCAGACATCCAGACATTTATGTACCTATCTCTCTATCTGTCTGTCTGTCTGTCTGTCTGTCTCTCTGTCTATCTATCTATCTATCATCTATCTATCTATCTATCTATCTATCTATCTATCTATCTATCTATCTATCCAGACATCCAGACATTTATGTATGTATGTATGTATGTATGTATGTATCTATCTATCTATCTATCTATCTATCTATCTATCTATCTATCTATCTATCTATCTATCTATCTATCCAGACATCCAGACATTTATGTATTTATCTATCTATTTATCTATCTATCTAAATATCTATCTATCTATCTATCTATCTATCTATCTATCTATCTATCTATCTATCTATCTATCCAGACACCCAGACATCCAGACATTTATGTATGTATCTATCCATTTATCTATCTATCTATCTATCTATCTATCTATCTATCTATCTATCCAGACATCCAGACATTTATGTACCTATCTCTCTATCTATCTGTCTGTCTGTCTGTCTGTCTCTCTGTCTATCTATCTATCTATCTATCTATCATCTATCTATCTATCTATCTATCTATCTATCTATCTATCTATCCAGACATCCAGACATCCAGACATCCAGACATTTATGTATTTATCTATCTATTTATCTATCTATCTAAATATCTATCTATCTATCTATCTATCTATCTATCTATCTATCTATCTATCTATCTATCTATCTGTCTATCCGGACATCCAGACATTTATGTACCTGTTTGTCTGTCTATCTATCTATCTATCTATCTATCTATCTATCTATCTATCTATCTATCTATCTATCTATCTATCTGTCTGTCTATCCGGACATCCAGACATTTATGTACCTGTTTGTCTATCTATCTATCTATCTATCTATCTATCTATCTATCTATCTATCTATCTATCTATCTATCCAGACATCCAGACATTTATGTACCTATCTGTCTGTCTGTCTGTCTATCTATCTATGTATCTATCTATATAACTATCTATCTATCTATCTATCTATCTATCTATCTATCTATCTATCTATCTATCTATCCATCCATCCAGACATCCTGACTTTTATCTATCTATCTATCTATCTATCTATCTATCTATCTATCTATCTATCTATCTATCTATCTATCTATCTATCAATCTATCTATCCAGACATCCAGACATTTATGTACCTATCTCTCTATCTGTCTGTCTGTCTGTCTGTCTGTCTCTCTGTCTATCTATCTATCTATCATCTATCTATCTATCTATCTATCTATCTATCTATCTATCTATCTATCTATCTATCTATCTGTCTATCCGGACATCCAGACATTTATGTACCTGTTTGTCTATCTATCTATCTATCTATCTATCTATCTATCTATCTATCTATCTATCTATCTATCTATCCAGACATCCAGACATTTATGTATGTATGTATGTATGTATGTATGTATGAATGTATGTATCTATCTATCTATCTATCTATCTATCTATCTATCTATCTATCTATCTATCTATCTATCTATCCAACCATCCAGACATCCTGACATCTATCTAACTATCTATCTATCTATCTATCTATCTATCTATCTATCCAGACATCCAGACATTTATGTATGTATGTATCTATGTGTGTATGTATCTATCTATCTATCTATCTATCTATCTATCTATCTATCTATCTATCTATCTATCCAGACATCCAGAAATCCAGACATTTATGTATTTATCTATCTATTTATCTATCTATCTAAATATCTATCTATCTATCTATCTAGCTATCTATCTATCTATCTATCTATCTATCTATCTATCTATCTGTCTATCCGGACATCCAGACATTTATGTACCTGTTTGTCTATCTATCTATCTATCTATCTATCTATCTATCTATCTATCTATCTATCTATCTATCTATCTATCTATCTATCCATCCAGACATCCTGACTTTTATCTATCTATCTGTCTATCTATCTATCTATCTATCTTTCTATCTATCTATCTATCTATCTATCTATCTATCTATCTATCTATCTATCCAGACACCCAGACATCCAGACATTTATGTATGTATCTATCTATTTATCTATCTATCTATCTATCTATCTATCTATCTATCTATCTATCTATCTATATATCTATCTATCCAGACATCCAGACATCCAGACATTTATGTATTTATCTATCTATTTATCTATCTATCTAAATATCTATCTATCTATCTATCTATCTATCTATCTATCTATCTATCTATCTATCTATCTATCCAGACATCCAGACATTTATGTACCTATCTGTCTGTCTGTCTGTCTGTCTATCTATCTATCTATCTATCTATCTATCTATCTATCTATCTATCTATCTATCTATCTATCTATCTATGCATCCAGACATCCTGACTTTTATCTATCTATCTGTCTATCTATCTATCTATCTATCTATCTATCTATCTATCTATCTATCTATCTATCTATCTATCCAGACACCCAGACATCCAGACATTTATGTATGTATCTATCTATTTATCTATCTATCTATCTATCTATCTATCTATCTATCTATCTATCTATCTATCTATCTATCTATCTATCTATCTATCCAGACATCCAGACATCCAGACATTTATGTATTTATCTATCTATTTATCTATCTATCTAAATATCTATCTATCTATCTATCTATCTATCTATCTATCTATCTATCTATCTATCCAGACATCCAGACATTTATGTACCTATCTGTCTGTCTGTCTGTCTGTCTGTCTATCTATCTATCTATCTATCTATCTATCTATCTATCTATCTATCTATCTATCTATCTATCTACCTATCCATCCAGACATCCTGACTTTTATCTATCTATCTGTCTATCTATCTATCTATCTATCTATCTATCTATCTATCTATCTATCTATCTATCTATCTATCTATCTATCTATCTATCTATCCAGACACCCAGACATCCAGACATTTATGTATGTATCTATCTATTTATCTATCTATCTATCTATCTATCTATCTATCTATCTATCTATCTATCCAGACATTTATGTACCTATCTCTCTATCTGTCTGTCTGTCTGTCTGTCTGTCTGTCTGTCTGTCTGTCTCTCTGTCTATCTATCTATCTATCTATCATCTATCTATCTATCTATCTATCTATCTATCTATCTATCTATCTATCTATCTATCTATCTATCTATCCAGACATCCAGACATCCAGACATTTATGTATTTATCTATCTATTTATCTATCTATCTAAATATCTATCTATCTATCTATCTATCTATCTATCTATCTATCTATCTATCTATCTATCTATCTATCTATCTATCTGTCTATCCGGACATCCGGACATTTATGTACCTGTTTGTCTGTCTATCTATCTATCTATCTATCTATCTATCTATCTATCTATCTATCTATCTATCCAGACATCTTGACATTTATGTATGTATGTATGTATGTATGTATGTATGTATCTATCTATCTATCTATCTATCTATCTATCTATCTATCTATCTATCTATCTATCTATCCAGACATCCAGACATCCAGACATTTATGTATTTATCTATCTATTTATCTATCTATCTAAATATCTATCTATCTATCTATCTATCTATCTATCTATCTATCTATCTATCTATCTATCTATCCAGACATCCAGACATTTATGTACCTATCTGTCTGTCTGTCTATCTATCTATCTATCTATATAACTATCTATCTATCTATCTATCTATCTATCTATCTATCTATCTATCTATCTATCTATCTATCCAGACATCCAGACATTTATGTATGTATGTATGTATGTATGTATGTATCTATCTATCTATCTATCTATCTATCTATCTATCTATCTATCTATCTATCTATCTATCCATCCATCCATCCATCCAGACATCCTGACATCTATCTATCTATCTGTCTGTCTATCTATCTATCTATCTATCTATCTATCTATCTATCTATCTATCTATCTATCTATCTGTCTATCCAGACATCCAGACATTTATGTACCTATCTGTCTGTCTGTCTGTCTATCTATCTATCTATCTATCTATCTATCTATCTATCTATCTATCTATCTATCCATCCATCCAGATATCCTGACTTTTATCTATCTATCTATCTATCTATCTATCTATCTATCTATCTATCTATCTATCTATCTATCTATCTATCTATCTATCTATCCAGACACCCAGACATCCAGACATTTATGTATGTATCTATCTATTTATCTATCTATCTATCTATCTATCTATCTATCTATCTATCTATCTATCTATCTATCTATCTATCTATCCAACCATCCAGACATCCTGACATCTATCTATCTATCTGTCTGTCTGTCTATCTATCTATCTATCTATCTATCTATCTATCTATCTATCTATCTATCTATCCAGACATCCAGACATCCAGACATTTATGTATTTATCTATCTATTTATCTATCTATCTAAATATCTATCTATCTATCTATCTATCTATCTATCTATCCAGACATCTTGACATTTATGTATGTATGTATGTATGTATGTATGTATGTATCTATCTATCTATCTATCTATCTATCTATCTATCTATCTATCTATCTATCTATCTATCTATCTATCTATCCAGACATCCAGACATCCAGACATTTATGTATTTATCTATCTATTTATCTATCTATCTAAATATCTATCTATCTTTCTATCTATCTATCTATCTATCTATCTATCTATCTATCTATCTATCCAGACACCCAGACATCCAGACATTTATGTATGTATCTATCCATTTATCTATCTATCTATCTATCTATCTATCTATCTATCTATCTATCTATCTATCCAGACATCCAGACATTTATGTACCTATCTCTCTATCTATCTGTCTGTCTGTCTGTCTGTCTCTCTGTCTATCTATCTATCTATCTATCTATCATCTATCTATCTATCTATCTATCTATCTATCTATCTATCCAGACATCCAGACATCCAGACATTTATGTATTTATCTATGTATTTATCTATCTATCTAAATATCTATCTATCTATCTATCTATCTATCTATCTATCTATCTATCTATCTATCTATCTATCTGTCTATCCGGACATCCAGAAATTTATGTACCTGTTTGTCTGTCTATCTATCTATCTATCTATCTATCTATCTATCTATCTATCTATCTATCTATCTATCTGTCTGTCTGTCTATCCGGACATCCAGACATTTATGTACCTGTTTGTCTATCTATCTATCTATCTATCTATCTATCTATCTATCTATCTATCTATCTATCCAGACATCCAGACATTTATGTACCTATCTGTCTGTCTGTCTGTCTGTCTATCTATCTATGTATCTATCTATATAACTATCTATCTATCTATCTATCTATCTATCTATCTATCTATCTATCTATCCATCCATCCAGATATCCTGACTTTTATCTATCTATCTATCTATCTATCTATCTATCTATCTATCTATCTATCTATCTATCTATCTATCTATCTATCCAGACACCCAGACATCCAGACATTTATGTATGTATCTATCTATCTATCTATCTATCTATCTATCTATCTATCTATCTATCTATCTATCCAGACATCCAGACATCCAGACATTTATGTATTTATCTATCTATTTATCTATCTATCTAAATATCTATCTATCTATCTATCTATCTATCTATCTATCTATCTATCTATCTATCCAGACATCTTGACATTTATGTATGTATGTATGTATGTATGTATGTATGTATGTATCTATCTATCTATCTATCTATCTATCTATCTATCTATCTATCTATCCAGACATCCAGACATCCAGACATTTATGTATTTATCTATCTATTTATCTATCTATCTAAATATCTATCTATCTATCTATCTATCTATCTATCTATCTATCTATCTATCTATCTATCTATCTATCTATCTATCCAGACACCCAGACATCCAGACATTTATGTATGTATCTATCCATTTATCTATCTATCTATCTATCTATCTATCTATCTATCTATCTATCTATCTATCCAGACATCCACACATTTATGTACCTATCTCTCTATCTATCTGTCTGTCTGTCTGTCTGTCTCTCTGTCTATCTATCTATCTATCTATCTATCATCTATCTATCTATCTATCTATCTATCTATCTATCTATCCAGACATCCAGACATCCAGACATTTATGTATTTATCTATGTATTTATCTATCTATCTAAATATCTATCTATCTATCTATCTATCTATCTATCTATCTATCTATCTATCTATCTATCTATCTATCTATCTATCTGTCTATCCGGACATCCAGAAATTTATGTACCTGTTTGTCTATCTATCTATCTATCTATCTATCTATCTATCTATCTATCTATCTATCTATCTATCTATCTATCTATCTATCTGTCTGTCTATCCGGACATCCAGACATTTATGTACCTGTTTGTCTATCTATCTATCTATCTATCTATCTATCTATCTATCTATCTATCTATCTATCTATCTATCTATCTATCCAGACATCCAGACATTTATGTACCTATCTGTCTGTCTGTCTGTCTGTCTATCTATCTATGTATCTATCTATATAACTATCTATCTATCTATCTATCTATCTATCTATCTATCTATCTATCTATCTATCAATCTATCTATCTATCCAGACATCCAGACATTTATGTACCTATCTCTCTATCTGTCTGTCTGTCTGTCTGTCTGTCTCTCTGTCTATCTATCTATCTATCATCTATCTATCTATCTATCTATCTATCTATCTATCTATCTATCTATCTATCTATCCAGACATCCAGACATTTATGTATGTATGTATGTATGTATGTATGTATGTATGTATCTATCTATCTATCTATCTATCTATCTATCTATCTATCTATCCATCCATCCATCCATCCAGACATCCTGACATCTATCTATCTATCTGTCTATCTATCTATCTATCTATCTATCTATCTATCTATCTATCTATCTATCTATCTATCTGTCTATCCGGACATCCAGACATTTATGTACCTGTTTGTCTATCTATCTATCTATCTATCTATCTATCTATCTATCTATCTATCTATCTATCTATCTATCCAGACATCCAGACATTTATGTATGTATGTATGTATGTATGTATCTATCTATCTATCTATCTATCTATCTATCTATCTATCTATCTATCCAACCATCCAGACATCCTGACATCTATCTATCTATCTGTCTATCTATCTATCTATCTATCTATCTATCTATCTATCTATCTATCTATCTATCTATCTATCTATCCAGACATCCAGACATTTATGTATGTATGTATCTATGTGTGTATCTATCTATCTATCTATCTATCTATCTATCTATCTCTCTATCTATCCAGACATCCAGACATCCAGAAATCCAGACATTTATGTATTTATCTATCTATTTATCTATCTATCTAAATATCTATCTATCTATCTATCTATCTATCTATCTATCTATCTATCTATCTATCTATCTATCTATCTGTCTATCCGGACATCCAGACATTTATGTACCTGTTTGTCTATCTATCTATCTATCTATCTATCTATCTATCTATCTATCTATCTATCTATCTATCTATCTATCTATCTATCCATCCATCCAGACATCCTGACTTTTATCTATCTATCTGTCTATCT
>JAKOOJ010000024.1:107500-112500 GCA_022577455.1 Arizona elegans
TTTATGTACCTGTTTGTCTATCTATCTATCTATCTATCTATCTATCTATCTATCTATCTATCTATCTATCTATCCATCCAGACATCCTGACTTTTATCTATCTATCTATCTATCTATCTATCTATCTATCTATCTCTCTCTCTCTCTCTCTCTCTCTCTCTATCTATCTATCTATCTTTCTTTCTATCTATCTATCCATCCATCCAGACATCCTGACATCTATCTATCTATCTATCTATCTATCTATCTATCTATCTATCTATCTATCTATCTATCTATCTATCTATCTATCTATCTATCCAGACACCCAGACATCCAGACATTTATGTATGTATCTATCTATTTATCTATCTATCTATCTATCTATCTATCTATCTACCCAGACATCCTGACTTTTATCTATCTATCTATCTATCTATCTATCTATCTATCTATCTATCTATCTATCTATCTATCTATCCAGACATCCAGACATTTATGTACCTATCTGTCTGTCTGTCTATCTATCTATCTATCTATCTATCTATCTATCTATCTATCTATCTATCTATCTATCTATCTATCTATCCACCCAGACATCCTGACTTTTATCTATCTATCTATCTATCTATCTATCTATCTATCTATCTATCTATCTATCTATCTATCTATCTATCTATCCAGACACCCAGACATCCAGACATTTATGTATGTATCTATCTATTTATCTATCTATCTATCTATCTATCTATCTATCTATCTATCTATCTATCTATCATCTATCTATCTATCTATCTTCTATCTCTGTCTGTCTATTTGTCTGTCTGTCGGTCTGTCTGTCTGTCTGTCTGTCTCTCTGTCTATCTATCTATCTATCTATCTATCTATCTATCTATCTATCTATCTATCTATCTATCTATCTATCTATCTAACTATCTATCTAGACATCCAGACATTTATGTATCTATCTGTCTATCTATCTATGCATCTATCTATCTATCTATCTATCTATCTATCTATCTATCTATCTATCATCTATCTATCTATCTATCTATCTATCTATCTATCCAGACATCCAGACATTTATGTATGTATGTATGTATGTATGTATCTATCTATCTATCTATCTATCTATCTATCTATCTATCTATCTATCTATCTATCTATCTATCATCTTCTATATCTGTCTGTCTGTCTGTCTCTGTCTGTCCTGTCTTTCTGTGTCTGTCTGTCTGTCTTTTTGTCTATCTATCTATCCATCTATCTACTCGATACATCTATCTATCTATCCATCTATCTATCTATCTATCTATCTATCATCTATCTATCTATCGATCTATCCATCTATCCATCTATCTATCTATCCAGACATCCAGACATTTATGTATCTATCTATTTATCTATCTATCTATCTATCTATCTATCTATCTATCTATCTATCTATCTATCTTTCTATCTATCTATCTATCTATCCATCGATCCCGACATCCTGACATCTATCTATCTATCTATCTATCTATCTATCTATCTATCTATCTATCTATCTATCTATCTATCTATCTATCTATCTATCTATCTATCTACCTATCTATCTATCTATCTATCTATCCATCCATCCAGAAATCTATCTATCTATCTATCTATCTATCTATCTATCTATCTATCTATCTATCCAGACATCCAGACATTTATGTATGTATGTATGTATGTATGTATGTATGTATGTATGTATGTATGTATCTATCTATCTATCTATCTATCTATCTATCTATCTATCTATCTATCCATCCATCCATCCAGACATCCTGACATCTATCTATCTATCTATCTATCTATCTATCTATCGATCTATCCATCTATCCATCTATCTATCTATCCAGACATCCAGACATTTATGTATCTATCTATTTATCTATCTATCTATCTATCTATCTATCTATCTATCTATCTATCTATCTATCTATCTTTCTATCTATCTATCTATCTATCCATCGATCCCGACATCCTGACATCTATCTATCTATCTATCTATCTATCTATCTATCTATCTATCTATCTATCTATCTATCTATCTATCTATCTATCCATCCATCCAGAAATCTATCTATCTATCTATCTATCTATCTATCTATCTATCTATCTATCTATCTATCTATCTATCTATCCAGACATCCAGACATTTATGTATGTATGTATGTATGTATGTATGTATGTATCTATCTATCTATCTATCTATCTATCTATCTATCTATCTATCTATCCATCCATCCAGACATCCTGACATCTATCTATCTATCTGTCTGTCTGTCTATCTATCTATCTATCTATCTATCTATCTATCTATCTATCTATCTATCTATCTATCTATCTATCTATCTATCCAGACATCTAGACATCCAGACATTTATGTATTTATCTATCTATCTATCTATCTATCTATCTATCTATCTATCTATCTATCTATCCAGACATCCAGACATTTATGTACCTATCTGTCTATCTGTCTGTCTGTCTGTCTGTCTGTCTCTCTGTCTATTTATCTATCTATCTAAATATCTATCTATCTATCTATCTATCTATCTATCTATCTATCTATCTATCTATCTATCTATCTATCTATCTATCTATCTGTCTATCCGGACATCCAGACATTTATGTACCTGTTTGTCTATCTATCTATCTATCTATCTATCTATCTATCTATCTATCTATCTATCTATCTATCTATCTATCTATCTATGTCTCTATCTACCTATCCATCTTCTATCTATCTATCTATCTATCTATATTCAATCTCTGTCTGTCTATTTGTCTGTCTGTCTGTCTATCTATCTATCTATCCATCTATCTACTCTATACATCTATCTATCTATCTATCTATCCATCCAGACATTTATCTATCTATCTATCTATCTATCTATCTATCTATCTATCTATCGATCGATCGATCGATCTATCCATCTATCTATCTATCCAGACATCCAGACATTTATGTATGTATGTATCTATCTATCTATCTATCTATCTATCTATCTATCTATCTATCTATCTATCTATCTATCTATCTGTCTATCTCTCTATCTATCTTTCTATCTATCTATCTTTCTATCTATCTATCCATCCATCCAGAAATCTATCTATCTATCTATCTATCTATCTATCTATCTATCTATCTATCTATCTATCCAGACATCCAGACATTTATGTATGTATGTATGTATGTATGTATGTATGTATGTATGTATGTATCTATCTATCTATCTATCTATCTATCTATCTATCTATCCATCCATCCAGACATCCTGACATCTATCTATCTATCTGTCTGTCTATCTATCTATCTATCTATCTATCTATCTATCTATCTATCTATCTATCTATCTATCTATCTATCCAGACATCCAGACATCCAGACATTTATGTATTTATCTATCTATCTATTTATCTATCTATCTATCTATCTATCTATCTATCTATCTATCTATCTATCCAGACATCCAGACATTTATGTACCTATCTGTCTATCTGTCTGTCTGTCTGTCTGTCTGTCTGTCTCTCTTTCTATTTATCTATCTATCTATCTATCTAAATATCTATCTATCTATCTATCTATCTATCTATCTATCTATCTATCTATCTATCTATCTATCTGTCTATCCGGACATCCAGACATTTATGTACCTGTTTGTCTATCTATCTATCTATCTATCTATCTATCTATCTATCTATCTATCTATCTATCTATCTATCTATCTATCTATCTATCCATCCAGACATCCTGACTTTTATCTATCTATCTATCTATCTATCTATCTATCTATCTATCTATCTATCTATCTATCTATCTATCTATCTATCTTATCTATCTCTCTCTCTCTCTCTCTCTCTCTCTCTATCTATCTATCTATCTATCTATCTATCTATCTATCTATCTTTCTATCTATCTATCCATCCATCCAGACATCCTGACATCTATCTATCTATCTATCTATCTATCTATCTATCTATCTATCTATCTATCTATCTATCTATCTATCTATCTATCTATCTATCCACCCAGACATCCTGAGTTTTATCTATCTATCTATCTATCTATCTATCTATCTATCTATCTATCTATCTATCTATCTATCTATCTATCTATCTATCTATCTATCCAGACATCCAGACATTTATGTACCTATCTGTCTGTCTGTCTGTCTATCTATCTATCTATCTATCTATCTATCTATCTATCTATCTATCTATCTATCTATCTATCCACCCAGACATCCTGACTTTTATCTATCTATCTATCTATCTATCTATCTATCTATCTATCTATCTATCTATCTATCTATCTATCTATCTATCTATCCAGACACCCAGACATCCAGACATTTATGTATGTATCTATCTATTTATCTATCTATCTATCTATCTATCTATCTATCTATCTATCTATCTATCATCTATCTATCTATCTATCTTCTATCTCTGTCTGTCTATTTGTCTGTCTGTCGGTCTGTCTGTCTGTCTGTCTGTCTCTCTGTCTATCTATCTATCTATCTATCTATCTATCTATCTATCTATCTATCTATCTAGACATCCAGACATTTATGTATCTATCTGTCTATCTATCTATGTATCTATCTATCTATCTATCTATCTATCTATCTATCTATCTATCTATCATCTATCTATCTATCTATCTATCTATCTATCTATCTATCTATCTATCTATCTATCCAGACATCCAGACATATATGTATGTATGTATGTATGTATCTATCTATCTATCTATCTATCTATCTATCTATCTATCTATCTATCTATCTATCTATCTATCTATCATCTTCTATATCTGTCTGTCTGTCTGTCTCTGTCTGTCCTGTCTTTCTGTGTCTGTCTGTCTGTCTGTTTGTCTATCTATCTATCCATCTATCTACTCGATACATCTATCTATCTATCCAGACATCCAGACATTTATGTATCTATCTATCTATCTATCTATCTATCTATCTATCTATCTATCTATCTAT
>JAKOOJ010000024.1:117500-120000 GCA_022577455.1 Arizona elegans
TCTATCTATCTATCTATCTATCTATCTATCTATCCATCCATCCATCCAGAAATTTATCTATCTATCTATCTATCTATCTATCTATCTATCTATCTATCTATCTGTCCAGACATCCAGACAATTATGTATGTATGTATGTATGTATGTATGTATGTATCTATCTATCTATCTATCTATCTATCTATCTATCTATCTATCTATCCATCCATCCAGACATCCTGACATCTATCTATCTATCTGTCTGTCTATCTATCTATCTATCTATCTATCTATCTATCTATCTATCTATCCAGACATCCAGACATCCAGACATTTATGTATTTATCTATCTATTTATCTATCTATCTATCTATCTATCTATCTATCTATCTATCTATCTATCTATCTATCTATCTATCTATCCAGACATCCAGACATTTATGTACCTATCTGTCTGTCTGTCTATCTATCTATCTATCTATCTATCTATCTATCTATCTATCTATCTATCTATCTATCTATCTATCTATCTATCCACCCAGACATCCTGACTTTTATCTATCTATCTATCTATCTATCTATCTATCTATCTATCTATCTATCTATCTATCTATCTATCCAGACACCCAGACATCCAGACATTTATGTATGTATCTATCTATTTATCTATCTATCTATCTATCTATCTATCTATCTATCTATCTATCATCTATCTATCTATCTATCTATCTATCTATCTATCTATCTATCTATCTATCTATCCAGACATCCAGACATATATGTATGTATGTATGTATGTATGTATGTATGTATCTATCTATCTATCTATCTATCTATCTATCTATCTATCTATCTATCTATCTATCTATCTATCTATCTATCATCTTCTATATCTGTCTGTCTGTCTGTCTCTGTCTGTCCTGTCTTTCTGTGTCTGTCTGTGTGTCTGTTTGTCTATCTATCTATCCATCTATCTACTCGATACATCTATCTATCTATCCAGACATCCAGACATTTATGTATCTATCTATCTATCTATCTATCTATCTATCTATCTATCTATCTATCTATCTATCTATCTATCAATCTTTCTATCTATCTATCTATCTATCCATCGATCCCGACATCCTGACATCTATCTATCTATCTATCTATCTATCTATCTATCTATCTATCTATCTATCTATCTATCTATCTATCCATCCATCCATCCAGAAATTTATCTATCTATCTATCTATCTATCTATCTATCTATCTATCTATCTATCTATCTATCTATCTATCTGTCCAGACATCCAGACATTTATGTATGTATGTATGTATGTATGTATGTATGTATGTATCTATCTATCTATCTATCTATCTATCTATCTATCTATCTATCTATCTATCTATCCATCCATCCAGACATCCTGACATCTATCTATCTATCTGTCTGTCTATCTATCTATCTATCTATCTATCTATCTATCTATCTATCTATCTATCTATCTATCTATCTATCTATCCAGACATCCAGACATCCAGACATTTATGTATTTATCTATCTATTTATCTATCTATCTATCTATCTATCTATCTATCTATCTATCTATCTATCTATCTATCTATCCAGACATCCAGACATTTATGTACCTATCTGTCTATCTTTCTGTCTGTCTCTCTGTCTCTCTCTCTGTCTATTTATCTATCTATCTAAATATCTATCCATCTATCTATCTATCTATCTATCTATCTATCTATCTATCTTTCTATCTATCTATCCATCCATCCAGACATCCTGACATCTATCTATCTATCTATCTATCTATCTATCTATCTATCTATCTATCTATCTATCTATCTATCTATCTATCCACCCAGACATCCTGAGTTTTATCTATCTATCTATCTATCTATCTATCTATCTATCTATCTATCTATCTATCTATCTATCTATCTATCTATCTATCTATCCAGACATCCAGACATTTATGTACCTATCTGTCTGTCTGTCTGTCTATCTATCTATCTATCTATCTATCTATCTATCTATCTATCTATCTATCTATCTATCTATCTATCTATCCACCCAGACATCCTGACTTTTATCTATCTATCTATCTATCTATCTATCTATCTATCTATCTATCTATCTATCTATCTATCTATCTATCTATCTATCTATCTATCTATCTATCTATCCAGACACCCAGACATCCAGACATTTATGTATGTATCTATCTATTTATCTATCTATCTATCTATCTATCTATCTATCTATCTATCTATCATCTATCTATCTATCTATCCAGACACCCAGACATCCAGACATTTATGTATGTATCTATCTATTTATCTATCTATCTATCTATCTATCTATCTATCTATCTATCTATCTATCTATCTATCTATCTATCTATCTATCTATCTATCTAGACATCCAGACATTTATGTATCTATCTGTCTATCTATCTATGTATCTATCTATCTATCTATCTATCTATCTATCTATCTATCTATCTATCTATCTATCCAGACA
>JAKOOJ010000024.1:162500-165000 GCA_022577455.1 Arizona elegans
CCAGACATCCTGACATCTATCTATCTATCTATCTATCTATCTATCTATCTATCTATCTATCTATCTATCTCTCTCTCTCTCTCTCTCTCTATCTATCTATCTATCTTTCTTTCTATCTATCTATCCATCCATCCAGACATCCTGACATCTATCTATCTATCTATCTATCTATCTATCTATCTATCTATCTATCTATCTATCTATCTATCTATCTATCCAGACATCCAGACATTTATGTACCTATCTGTCTGTCTGTCTGTCTATCTATCTATCTATCTATCTATCTATCTATCTATCTATCTATCTACCCAGACATCCTGACTTTTATCTATCTATCTATCTATCTATCTATCTATCTATCTATCTATCTATCTATCTATCTATCTATCCAGACATCCAGACATTTATGTACCTATCTGTCTGTCTGTCTATCTATCTATCTATCTATCTATCTATCTATCTATCTATCTATCTATCTATCTATCTATCTATCTATCTATCTATCCACCCAGACATCCTGACTTTTATCTATCTATCTATCGATCTATCTATCTATCTATCTATCTATCTATCTATCTATCTATCTATCTATCTATCTATCCAGACACCCAGACATCCAGACATTTATGTATGTATCTATCTATTTATCTATCTATCTATCTATCATCTATCTATCTATCTATCTTCTATCTCTGTCTGTCTATTTGTCTGTCTGTCGGTCTGTCTGTCTGTCTGTCTGTCTCTCTGTCTATCTATCTATCTATCTATCTATCTATCTATCTATCTATCTATCTATCTAACTATCTATCTAGACATCCAGACATTTATGTATCTATCTGTCTATCTATCTATGCATCTATCTATCTATCTATCTATCTATCTATCTATCTATCTATCATCTATCTATCTATCTATCTATCTATCTATCTATCTATCTATCTATCTATCCAGACATCCAGACATTTATGTATGTATGTATGTATGTATGTATGTATCTATCTATCTATCTATCTATCTATCTATCTATCTATCTATCTATCTATCTATCTATCATCTTCTATATCTGTCTGTCTGTCTGTCTCTGTCTGTCCTGTCTTTCTGTGTCTGTCTGTCTGTCTGTTTGTCTATCTATCTATCCATCTATCTACTCGATACATCTATCTATCTATCTATCTATCTATCTATCTATCTATCTATCTATCTATCATCTATCTATCTATCGATCTATCCATCTATCCATCTATCTATCTATCCAGACATCCAGACATTTATGTATCTATCTATTTATCTATCTATCTATCTATCTATCTATCTATCTATCTATCTATCTATCTATCTATCTTTCTATCTATCTATCTATCTATCCATCGATCCCGACATCCTGACATCTATCTATCTATCTATCTATCTATCTATCTATCTATCTATCTATCTATCTATCTATCTATCTATCTACCTATCTATCTATCTATCTATCCATCCATCCAGAAATCTATCTATCTATCTATCTATCTATCTATCTATCTATCTATCTATCTATCTATCTATCTATCTATCTATCTATCCAGACATCCAGACATTTATGTATGTATGTATGTATGTATGTATGTATGTATGTATGTATCTATCTATCTATCTATCTATCTATCTATCTATCTATCTATCCATCCATCCATCCAGACATCCTGACATCTATCTATCTGTCTGTCTGTCTGTCTATCTATCTATCTATCTATCTATCTATCTATCTATCTATCTATCTATCTATCTATCTATCTATCCAGACATCTAGACATCCAGACATTTATGTATTTATCTATCTATTTATCTATCTATCTATCTATCTATCTATCTATCTATCTATCTATCTATCTATCTATCTATCCAGACATCCAGACATTTATGTACCTATCTGTCTATCTGTCTGTCTGTCTGTCTGTCTGTCTCTCTGTCTATTTATCTATCTATCTAAATATCTATCTATCTATCTATCTATCTATCTATCTATCTATCTATCTATCTATCTATCTATCTATCTATCTATCTATCTGTCTATCCGGACATCCAGACATTTATGTACCTGTTTGTCTATCTATCTATCTATCTATCTATCTATCTATCTATCTATCTATCTATCTATCTATGTCTCTATCTACCTATCCATCTTCTATCTATCTATCTATCTATCTATCTTCAATCTCTGTCTGTCTATTTGTCTGTCTGTCTGTCTATCTATCTATCTATCCATCTATCTACTCTATACATCTATCTATCTATCTATCTATCCATCCAGACATTATCTATCTATCTATCTATCTATCTATCTATCTATCTATCTATCTATCGATCGATCGATCGATCGATCGATCTATCCATCTATCTATCTATCCAGACATCCAGACATTTATGTATGTATGTATGTATGTATGTATCTATCTATCTATCTATCTATCTATCTATCTATCTATCTATCTATCTATCTATCTCTCTATCTATCTTT
>JAKOOJ010000024.1:170000-175000 GCA_022577455.1 Arizona elegans
CTAGACATCCAGACATTTATGTATCTATCTGTCTATCTATCTATGTATCTATCTATCTATCTATCTATCTATCTATCTATCATCTATCTATCTATCTATCTATCTATCTATCTATCTATCTATCTATCCAGACATCCAGACATATATGTATATATGTATGTATCTATCTATCTATCTATCTATCTATCTATCTATCTATCTATCTATCTATCTATCTATCTATCTATCTATCATCTTCTATATCTGTCTGTCTGTCTGTCTCTGTCTGTCCTGTCTTTCTGTGTCTGTCTGTCTGTCTGTTTGTCTATCTATCTATCCATCTATCTACTCGATACATCTATCTATCTATCTATCTATCTATCTATCTTCTATATCTGTCTATCTGTCTGTCTCTGTCTGTCCTGTCTTTCTGTGTCTGTTTGTCTGTCTGTCTGTCTATCTACCTATTCATCTTCTTTCATTTTCTTTCTATCTATCTTCTATCTCTGTCAGTCTGTCTGTCTGTCTATCTATCCATCTATCTATCTCTCTATCTACCTATCCATCTTCTATCTACCTATACATCTTCTATCTATCTATCTATCTATCTATCTATCTATCTATCTATCTATCTATCTATCTATGTTCTATCTCTGTCTGTCTCTGTCTATCTATCTATCTCTCTCTCTATCTATCTATCTATGTCTCTATCTACCTATCCATCTTCTATCTATCTATCTATCTATCTATCTATCTATCTATCTATCTATCTATGTCTCTATCTACCTATCCATCTTCTATCTATCTATCTATCTATCAATCTATCTTCAATCTCTGTCTGTCTATTTGTCTGTCTGTCTGTCTATCTATCTATCTATCCATCTATCTACTCTATACATCTATCTATCTATCTATCTATCCATCCAGACATTTATCTATCTATCTATCTATCTATCTATCTATCTATCTATCTATCTATCTATCTATCTATCTATCTATCTATCTATCTATCTATCTATCTATCTATCCATCTATCCATCTATCCATCCAGACATCCAGACATCCAGACATTTATGTATCTATCTATCTATCTATCTATCTATCTATCTATCTATCTATCTATCTATCTATCTATCTATCTATCTTTCTATCTATCTATCTATCCATCGATCCCGACATCCTGACATCTATCTATCTATCTATCTATCTATCTATCTATCTATCTATCCATCCATCCATCCAGAAATTTATCTATCTATCTATCTATCTATCTGTCCAGACATCCAGACAATTATGTATGTATGTATGTATGTATGTATCTATCTATCTATCTATCTATCTATCTATCTATCTATCCATCCATCCATCCAGAAATTTATCTATCTATCTATCTATCTATCTATCTATCTATCTATCTATCTATCTATCTATCTATCTATCCAGACATCCAGACAATTATGTATGTATGTATGTATCTATCTATCTATCTATCTATCTATCTATCTATCTATCTATCTATCCATCCATCCAGACATCCTGACATCTATCTATCTATCTGTCTGTCTGTCTATCTATCTATCTATCTATCTATCTATCTATCTATCTATCTATCTATCTATCTATCCAGACATCCAGACATCCAGACATTTATGTATTTATCTATCTATTTATCTATCTATCTATCTATCTATCTATCTATCTATCTATCTATCTATCTATCTATCTATCCAGACATCCAGACATTTATGTACCTATCTGTCTGTCTGTCTATCTATCTATCTATCTATCTATCTATCTATCTATCTATCTATCTATCTATCTATCTATCTATCTACCCAGACATCCTGACTTTTATCTATCTATCTATCTATCTATCTATCTATCTATCTATCTATCTATCTATCTATCTATCTATCCAGACACCCTGACATCCAGACATTTATGTATGTATCTATCTATTTATCTATCTATCTATCTATCTATCTATCTATCTATCTATCTATCTATCTATCTATCTATCATCTATCTATCTATCTATCTTCTAACTCTGTCTGTCTATTTGTCTGTCTGTCGGTCTGTCTGTCTGTCTGTCTGTCTCTCTCTCTCTCTCTCTATCTATCTATCTATCTATCTATCTATCTATCTATCTATCTAGACATCCAGACATTTATGTATCTATCTGTCTATCTATCTATGTATCTATCTATCTATCTATCTATCTATCTATCATCTATCTATCTATCTATCTATCTATCTATCTATCTATCTATCCAGACATCCAGACATATATGTATGTATGTATGTATCTATCTATCTATCTATCTATCTATCTATCTATCTATCTATCTATCTATCTATCTATCATCTTCTATATCTGTCTGTCTGTCTGTCTCTGTCTGTCCTGTCTTTCTGTGTCTGTCTGTCTGTCTGTTTGTCTATCTATCTATCCATCTATCTACTCGATACATCTATCTATCTATCTATCTATCTATCTTCTATATCTGTCTATCTGTCTGTCTCTGTCTGTCCTGTCTTTCTGTGTCTGTTTGTCTGTCTGTCTGTCTATCTACCTATTCATCTTCTTTCATTTTCTTTCTATCTATCTTCTATCTCTGTCAGTCTGTCTGTCTGTCTATCTATCCATCTATCTATCTCTCTATCTACCTATCCATCTTCTATCTACCTATACATCTTCTATCTATCTATCTATCTATCTATCTATCTATCTATCTATCTATCTATCTATGTTCTATCTCTGTCTGTCTCTGTCTATCTATCTATCTCTCTCTCTATCTATCTATCTATGTCTCTATCTACCTATCCATCTTCTATCTATCTATCTATCTATCTATCTATCTATCTATCTATCTATCTATGTCTCTATCTACCTATCCATCTTCTATCTATCTATCTATCTATCAATCTATCTTCAATCTCTGTCTGTCTATTTGTCTGTCTGTCTGTCTATCTATCTATCTATCCATCTATCTACTCTATACATCTATCTATCTATCTATCTATCCATCCAGACATTTATCTATCTATCTATCTATCTATCTATCTATCTATCTATCTATCTATCTATCTATCTATCTATCTATCTATCTATCCATCTATCCATCTATCCATCTATCCATCCAGACATCCAGACATTTATGTATCTATCTATCTATCTATCTATCTATCTATCTATCTATCTATCTATCTATCTATCTATCTATCTATCTTTCTATCTATCTATCTATCCATCGATCCCGACATCCTGACATCTATCTATCTATCTATCTATCTATCTATCTATCTATCCATCCATCCATCCAGAAATTTATCTATCTATCTATCTATCTATCTGTCCAGACATCCAGACAATTATGTATGTATGTATGTATGTATGTATCTATCTATCTATCTATCTATCTATCTATCTATCTATCCATCCATCCATCCAGAAATTTATCTATCTATCTATCTATCTATCTATCTATCTATCTATCTATCTATCTATCCAGACATCCAGACAATTATGTATGTATGTATGTATCTATCTATCTATCTATCTATCTATCTATCTATCTATCTATCTATCTATCCATCCATCCAGACATCCTGACATCTATCTATCTATCTGTCTGTCTGTCTATCTATCTATCTATCTATCTATCTATCTATCTATCTATCTATCTATCTATCCAGACATCCAGACATCCAGACATTTATGTATTTATCTATCTATTTATCTATCTATCTATCTATCTATCTATCTATCTATCTATCTATCTATCTATCTATCTATCTATCTATCCAGACATCCAGACATTTATGTACCTATCTGTCTGTCTGTCTATCTATCTATCTATCTATCTATCTATCTATCTATCTATCTATCTATCTATCTATCTATCTATCTACCCAGACATCCTGACTTTTATATATCTATCTATCTATCTATCTATCTATCTATCTATCTATCTATCTATCTATCTATCCAGACACCCTGACATCCAGACATTTATGTATGTATCTATCTATTTATCTATCTATCTATCTATCTATCTATCTATCTATCTATCTATCTATCTATCTATCTATCTATCATCTATCTATCTATCTATCTTCTAACTCTGTCTGTCTATTTGTCTGTCTGTCGGTCTGTCTGTCTGTCTGTCTGTCTCTCTCTCTCTCTCTCTATCTATCTATCTATCTATCTATCTATCTATCTATCTATCTATCTAGACATCCAGACATTTATGTATCTATCTGTCTATCTATCTATGTATCTATCTATCTATCTATCTATCTATCTATCTATCTATCTATCATCTATCTATCTATCTATCTATCTATCTATCTATCTATCTATCTATCCAGACATCCAGACATATATGTATGTATGTATGTATGTATGTATCTATCTATCTATCTATCTATCTATCTATCTATCTATCTATCTATCTATCTATCTATCATCTTCTATATCTGTCTGTCTGTCTGTCTCTGTCTGTCCTGTCTTTCTGTGTCTGTCTGTCTGTCTGTTTGTCTATCTATCTATCCATCTATCTACTCGATACATCTATCTATCTATCTATCTATCTATCTTCTATATCTGTCTATCTGTCTGTCTCTGTCTGTCCTGTCTTTCTGTGTCTGTTTGTCTGTCTGTCTGTCTATCTACCTATTCATCTTCTTTCATTTTCTTTCTATCTATCTTCTATCTCTGTCAGTCTGTCTGTCTGTCTATCTATCCATCTATCTATCTCTCTATCTACCTATCCATCTTCTATCTACCTATACATCTTCTATCTATCTATCTATCTATCTATCTATCTATCTATCTATCTATCTATGTTCTATCTCTGTCTGTCTCTGTCTATCTATCTATCTCTCTCTCTATCTATCTATCTATGTCTCTATCTACCTATCCATCTTCTATCTATCTATCTATCTATCTATCTATCTATCTATCTATCTATCTATGTCTCTATCTACCTATCCATCTTCTATCTATCTATCTATCTATCAAT
>JAKOOJ010000024.1:225000-227500 GCA_022577455.1 Arizona elegans
CTATCTATCTATCTATCTATCTATCTATCTATCTATCTATCCATCCAGACATCCTGACTTTTATCTATCTATCTATCTATCTATCTATCTATCTATCTATCTATCTATCTATCTATCTATCTATCTATCTATCTATCTATCTATCTATCTATCTATCCAGACACCCAGACATCCAGACATTTATGTATGTATCTATCTATTTATCTATCTATCTATCTATCTATCTATCTATCTATCTATCTATCTATCTATCTATCCAGACACCCAGACATCCAGACATTTATGTATGTATCTATTTATCTATCTATCTATCTATCTATCTATCTATCTATCTATCTATCTATCTATCTATCTATCTATCCAGACATCCAGACATTTATGTACCTATCTGTCTATCTGTCTGTCTGTCTGTCTGTCTGTCTGTCTCTCTGTCTATCTATCTATCTATCTATCTATCTATCTATCTATCTATCTATCTATCTATCTATCTATCTATCTATCCATCCAGACATCCTGACTTTTATCTATCTATCTATCTATCTATCTATCTATCTATCTATCTATCTATCTATCTATCTATCTATCTATCTATCTATCTATCTATCTATTTATCCAGACACCCAGACATCCAGACATTTATGTATGTATCTATCTATTTATCTATCTATCTATCTATCTATCTATCTATCTATCTATCTATCTATCTATCTATCTATCTATCTATCTATCTATCTATCCAGACACCAGGACATCCAGACATTTATGTATGTATCTATTTATCTATCTATCTATCTATCTATCTATCTATCTATCTATCTATCTATCTATCTATCCAGACATCCAGACATTTATGTACCTATCTGTCTATCTGTCTGTCTGTCTGTCTGTCTCTCTCTCTATCTATCTATCTATCTATCTATCTATCTATCTATCTATCTATCTATCTATCTATCTATCTATCTAGACATCCAGACATTTATGTATCTATCTGTCTATCTATCTATCTATCTATCTATCTATCTATCCAGACATCCAAACATTTATGTATGTATGTATGTATGTATGTATGTATGTATGTATGTATCTATCTATCTATCTATCTATCTATCTATCTATCTATCTATCTATCTATCTATCCATCCATCCAGACATCCAGACATTTATGTACCTATCTGTCTATCTGTCTGTCTGTCTGTCTGTCTGTCTCTCTGTCTGTCTATCTATCTATCTATCTATCTATCTATCTATCTATCTATCTATCTATCTATCTATCTATCCATCCAGACATCCTGACTTTTATCTATCTATCTATCTATCTATCTATCTATCTATCTATCTATCTATCTATCTATCTATCCAGACACCCAGACATCCAGACATTTATGTATGTATCTATCTATTTATCTATCTATCTATCTATCTATCTATCTATCTATCTATCTATCTATCTATCTATCTATCCAGACACCCAGACATCCAGACATTTATGTATGTATCTATTTATCTATCTATCTATCTATCTATCTATCTATCTATCTATCTATCTATCTATCTATCTATCTATCTATCTATCTATCCAGACATCCAGACATTTATGTACCTATCTGTCTATCTGTCTGTCTGTCTGTCTGTCTCTCTGTCTATCTATCTATCTATCTATCTATCTATCTATCTATCTATCTATCTATCTATCTATCTATCTATCTATCTAGACATCCAGACATTTATGTATCTATCTGTCTATCTATCTATGTATCTATCTATCTATCCAGACATCCAAACATTTATGTATGTATGTATGTATGTATGTATGTATGTATCTATCTATCTATCTATCTATCTATCTATCTATCTATCTATCTATCTATCTATCTATCTATCCCTCCATCCATCCAGACATCCTGACATCTATCTATCTATCTGTCTGTCTGTCTATCTATCTATCTATCTATCTATCTATCTATCTATCTATCTATCTATCTGTCTATCCGGACATCCAGACATTTATGTACCTGTTTGTCTATCTATCTATCTGTCTATCTATCTATCTATCTATCTATCTATCTATCAATCAATCTATCTATCTATCTATCTATCTATCTATCTATCTATCTATCTATCTATCTATCTAGACATCCAGACATTTATGTATCTATCTGTCTATCTATCTATGTATCTATCTATCTATCCAGACATCCAAACATTTATGTATGTATGTATTTATGTATGTATGTATGTATGTATGTATGTATGTATCTATCTATCTATCTATCTATCTATCTATCTATCTATCTATCTATCTATCCATCCATCCATCCAGACATCCAGACATTTATGTATGTATGTATGTATGTATGTATGTATGTATGTATGTATCTATCTATCTATCTATCTATCTATCTATCTATCTATCTATCTATCTATCTATCATCTATCTATCTATCTATCTATCTTCTATCTCTGTCTGTCTATTTGTCTGTCTGTCGGTCTGTCTGTCTGT
>JAKOOJ010000024.1:360000-365000 GCA_022577455.1 Arizona elegans
GTCTGTAGGTATCTATGTTTGTATGTATGTATGTATGTATGTATGTATGTATGTATGTATGTATCTATCTATCTATCTATCTATCTATCTATCTATCTATCTATCTATCTATCTATCTATCCAGACATTTATGTATCTATCTATTTATGTATCTATCTATCTAAATATCTATCTATCTATCTGTCTGTCTATCTATCTATCTATCTATCTATCTATCTATCTATCTATCTATCTATCTATCCATCCAGACATCCTGACTTCTATCTATCTATCTATCTATCTATCTATCTATCTATCTATCTATCTATCTATCTATCTATCTATCCAGACATCCAGACATTCAGACATTTATGTATGTATGTATGTATGTATGTATGTATGTATGTATGTATGTATGTATGTATCTATCTATCTATCTATCTATCCATCCATCCAGACATCCTGACATCTATCTATCTATCTGTCTGTCTGTCTGTCTATCTATCTATCTATCTATCTATCTATCTATCTATCTATCTATCTATCTATCTATCTATCCAGACATCCAGACATCCAGACATTTATGTATTTATCTATCTATTTATCTATCTATCTAAATATCTATCTATCTATCTATCTATCTATCTATCTATCTATCTATCTATCCAGACATCCAGACATTCAGACATTTATGTATGTATCTATCGATTTATCTATCTATCTATCTATCTATCTATCTATCTATCTATCTATCTATCTATCTATCTATCCAGACATCCAGACATTTATGTACCTATCTGTCTGTCTGTCTATCTATCTATCTATCTATCTATCTATCTATCTATCTATCTATCTATCTATCTATCTATCTATCCATCCAGACATCCTGACTTTTATCTATCTATCTATCTATCTATCTATCTATCTATCTATCTATCTATCTATCTATCTATCTATCTATCTATCTATCTATCCAGACACCCAGACATCCAGACATTTATGTATGTATCTATCTATTTATCTATCTATCTATCTATCTATCTATCTATCTATCTATCTATCTATCTATCTATCCAGACATCCAGACATTTATGTATGTATGTATGTATGTATGTATGTATGTATGTATGTATGTATCTATCTATCTATCTATCTATCTATCTATCTATCTATCTATCTATCTATCCAGACATCCAGACATTTATGTACCTATCTGTCTGTCTATCTATCTATCTATCTATCTATCTATCTATCTATCTATCTATCTATCTATCTATCTATCTATCTATCCATCCAGACATCCTGACTTTTATCTATCTATCTATCTATCTATCTATCTATCTATCTATCTATCTATCTATCTATCTATCTATCTATCCAGACACCCAGACATCCAGACATTTTTGTATGTATCTATCTATTTATCTATCTATCTATCTATCTATCTATCTATCTATCTATCTATCTATCTATCTATCTATCTATCTATCCAGACATCCAGACATTTATGTATTTATGTCTGTAGGTATCTATGTTTGTATGTATGTATGTATGTATGTATGTATGTATGTATGTATGTATCTATCTATCTATCTATCTATCTATCTATCTATCTATCTATCTATCTATCTATCTATCCAGACATTTATGTATCTATCTATTTATGTATCTATCTATCTAAATATCTATCTATCTATCTGTCTGTCTATCTATCTATCTATCTATCTATCTATCTATCTATCTATCTATCCATCCAGACATCCTGACTTCTATCTATCTATCTATCTATCTATCTATCTATCTATCTATCTATCTATCTATCTATCTATCTATCTATCCAGACATCCAGACATTCAGACATTTATGTATGTATGTATGTATGTATGTATGTATGTATGTATGTATGTATGTATGTATCTATCTATCTATCTATCTATCCATCCATCCAGACATCCTGACATCTATCTATCTATCTGTCTGTCTGTCTGTCTATCTATCTATCTATCTATCTATCTATCTATCTATCTATCTATCTATCTATCTATCTATCCAGACATCCAGACATCCAGACATTTATGTATTTATCTATCTATTTATCTATCTATCTAAATATCTATCTATCTATCTATCTATCTATCTATCTATCTATCTATCTATCCAGACATCCAGACATTCAGACATTTATGTATGTATCTATCGATTTATCTATCTATCTATCTATCTATCTATCTATCTATCTATCTATCTATCTATCTATCTATCCAGACATCCAGACATTTATGTACCTATCTGTCTGTCTGTCTATCTATCTATCTATCTATCTATCTATCTATCTATCTATCTATCTATCTATCTATCTATCTATCCATCCAGACATCCTGACTTTTATCTATCTATCTATCTATCTATCTATCTATCTATCTATCTATCTATCTATCTATCTATCTATCTATCTATCTATCTATCTATCCAGACACCCAGACATCCAGACATTTATGTATGTATCTATCTATTTATCTATCTATCTATCTATCTATCTATCTATCTATCTATCTATCTATCTATCCAGACATCCAGACATTTATGTACCTATCTGTCTATCTGTCTGTCTGTCTGTCTGTCTCTCTGTCTATCTATCTATCTATCTATCTATCTATCTATCTATCTATCTATCTATCTATCTATCTATCTATCTATCTATCTAGACATCCAGACATTTATGTATCTATCTGTCTATCTATCTATGTATCTATCTATCTATCTATCTATCTATCTATCTATCTATCTATCTATCTATCTATCATCTATCTATCTATCTATCTATCTATCTATCTATCCAGACATCCAGACATTTATGTATGTATGTATGTATGTATGTATGTATGTATCTATCTATCTATCTATCTATCTATCTATCTATCTATCTATCTATCTATCCAGACACCCAGACATCCAGACATTTATGTATGTATCTATCTATTTATCTATCTATCTATCTATCTATCCAGACATCCAGACATTTATGTATGTATGTATGTATGTATGTATGTATCTATCTATTTATCTATCTATCTATCTATCTATCTATCTATCTATCTATCTATCTATCTATCTATCTATCTATCCAGACTTCCAGACATTTATGTACCTATCTGTCTATCTGTCTGTCTCTCTGTCTGTCTCTCTGTCTATCTATCTATCTATCTTTCTATCTATCTATCTATCTATCTATCTATCTATCTATCTATCTATCTATCTATCTATCTATCTATCTATCCATCCAGACATCCTGACTTTTATCTATCTATCTATCTATCTATCTATCTATCTATCTATCTATCTATCTATCTATCTATCTATCTATCTATCTATCTATCCAGACACCCAGACATCCAGACATTTTTGTATGTATCTATCTATTTATCTATCTATCTATCTATCTATCTATCTATCTATCTATCTATCTATCCAGACATCCAGACATTTATGTATGTATGTATGTATGTATGTATGTATGTATGTATGTATGTATGTATGTATCTATCTATCTATCTATCTATCTATCTATCTATCTATCTATCCAGACATCCAGACATTTATGTACCTATCTGTCTGTCTATCTATCTATCTATCTATCTATCTATCTATCTATCTATCTATCTATCTATCTATCTATCTATCCATCCAGACATCCTGACTTTTATCTATCTATCTATCTATCTATCTATCTATCTATCTATCTATCTATCTATCTATCTATCTATCTATCCAGACACCCAGACATCCAGACATTTTTGTATGTATCTATCTATTTATCTATCTATCTATCTATCTATCTATCTATCTATCTATCTATCTATCTATCCAGACATCCAGACATTTATGTATTTATGTCTGTAGGTATCTATGTTTGTATGTATGTATGTATGTATGTATGTATGTATGTATGTATCTATCTATCTATCTATCTATCTATCTATCTATCTATCTATCTATCTATCTATCTATCTATACAGACATTTATGTATCTATCTATTTATGTATCTATCTATCTAAATATCTATCTATCTATCTGTCTGTCTATCTATCTATCTATCTATCTATCTATCTATCTATCTATCTATCTATCCATCCAGACATCCTGACTTCTATCTATCTATCTATCTATCTATCTATCTATCTATCTATCTATCTATCCAGACATCCAGACATTCAGACATTTATGTATGTATGTATGTATGTATGTATGTATGTATGTATGTATGTATGTATGTATCTATCTATCCATCCATCCAGACATCCTGACATCTATCTATCTATCTATCTATCTATCTATCTATCTATCTATCTATCTATCTATCTATCTATCTATCTATCTATCTATCTATCTATCCAGACATCCAGACATCCAGACATTTATGTATTTATCTATCTATTTATCTATCTATCTAAATATCTATCTATCTATCTATCTATCTATCTATCTATCTATCTATCTATCTATCTATCCAGACATCCAGACATTCAGACATTTATGTATGTATCTATCGATTTATCTATCTATCTATCTATCTATCTATCTATCTATCTATCTATCTATCTATCTATCTATCTATCTATCCAGACATCCAGACATTTATGTACCTATCTGTCTGTCTGTCTATCTATCTATCTATCTATCTATCTATCTATCTATCTATCTATCTATCTATCTATCTATCTATCTATCCATCCAGACATCCTGACTTTTATCTATCTATCTATCTATCTATCTATCTATCTATCTATCTATCTATCTATCTATCCAGACATCCAGACATTTATGTACCTATCTGTCTATCTGTCTGTCTGTCTGTCTGTCTCTCTGTCTATCTATCTATCTATCTATCTATCTATCTATCTATCTATGTATCTATCTATCTATCTATCTATCTATCTATCTATCTATCTAGACATCCAGACATTTATGTATCTATCTGTCTATCTATCTATGTATCTATCTATCTATCTATCTATCTATC
>JAKOOJ010000024.1:372500-380000 GCA_022577455.1 Arizona elegans
ATTTATCTATCTATCTATCTATCTATCTATCTATCTATCTATCTATCTATCCAGACATCCAGACATTTATGTATGTATGTATGTATGTATGTATGTATGTATGTATGTATGTATCTATCTATCTATCTATCTATCTATCTATCTATCTATCTATCTATCCAGACATCCAGACATTTATGTACCTATCTGTCTGTCTATCTATCTATCTATCTATCTATCTATCTATCTATCTATCTATCTATCTATCTATCTATCTATCTATCTATCCATCCAGACATCCTGACTTTTATCTATCTATCTATCTATCTATCTATCTATCTATCTATCTATCTATCTATCTATCTATCTATCTATCCAGACACCCAGACATCCAGACATTTTTGTATGTATCTATCTATTTATCTATCTATCTATCTATCTATCTATCTATCTATCTATCTATCTATCCAGAGATCCAGACATTTATGTATGTATGTATGTATGTATGTATGTATGTATGTATGTATGTATGTATGTATCTATCTATCTATCTATCTATCTATCTATCTATCCATCCATCCAGACATCCTGACATCTATCTATCTATCTGTCTGTCTGTCTGTCTGTCTGTCTGTCTATCTATCTATCTATCTATCTATCTATCTATCTATCTATCTATCTATCCAGACATCCAGACATCCAGACATTTATGTATTTATCTATCTATTTATCTATCTATCTAAATATCTATCTATCTATCTATCTATCTATCTATCTATCTATCTATCTATCTATCTATCTATCTATCTACCTATCCAGACATCCAGACATTCAGACATTTATGTATGTATCTATCGATTTATCTATCTATCTATCTATCTATCTATCTATCTATCTATCTATCTATCTATCTATCCAGACATCCAGACATTTATGTACCTATCTGTCTATCTATCTATCTATCTATCTATCTATCTATCTATCTATCTATCTATCTATCTATCTATCTATCCATCCAGACATCCTGACTTTTATCTATCTATCTATCTATCTATCTATCTATCTATCTATCTATCTATCTATCTATCTATCTATCTATCTATCTATCCAGACACCCAGACATCCAGACATTTTTGTATGTATCTATCTATTTATCTATCTATCTATCTATCTATCTATCTATCTATCTATCTATCCAGACATCCAGACATTTATGTATTTATGTCTGTAGGTATCTATGTTTGTATGTATGTATGTATGTATGTATGTATGTATGTATCTATCTATCTATCTATCTATCTATCTATCTATCTATCTATCTATCTATCTATCTATCCAGACATTTATGTATCTATCTATTTATGTATCTATCTATCTAAATATCTATCTATCTATCTGTCTGTCTATCTATCTATCTATCTATCTATCTATCTATCTATCTATCTATCTATCCATCCAGACATCCTGACTTCTATCTATCTATCTATCTATCTATCTATCTATCTATCTATCTATCCAGACATCCAGACATTCAGACATTTATGTATGTATGTATGTATGTATGTATGTATGTATGTATGTATGTATGTATCTATCTATCTATCTATCTATCCATCCATCCAGACATCCTGACATCTATCTATCTATCTGTCTGTCTGTCTGTCTATCTATCTATCTATCTATCTATCTATCTATCTATCTATCTATCTATCTATCTATCTATCCAGACATCCAGACATCCAGACATTTATGTATTTATCTATCTATTTATCTATCTATCTAAATATCTATCTATCTATCTATCTATCTATCTATCTATCTATCTATCTATCTATCTATCCAGACATCCAGACATTCAGACATTTATGTATGTATCTATCGATTTATCTATCTATCTATCTATCTATCTATCTATCTATCTATCTATCTATCTATCCAGACATCCAGACATTTATGTACCTATCTGTCTGTCTGTCTATCTATCTATCTATCTATCTATCTATCTATCTATCTATCTATCCATCCAGACATCCTGACTTTTATCTATCTATCTATCTATCTATCTATCTATCTATCTATCTATCTATCTATCTATCTATCTATCTATCTATCTATCTATCCAGACACCCAGACATCCAGACATTTATGTATGTATCTATCTATTTATCTATCTATCTATCTATCTATCTATCTATCTATCTATCTATCTATCTATCCAGACATCCAGACATTTATGTACCTATCTGTCTATCTGTCTGTCTGTCTGTCTGTCTCTCTGTCTATCTATCTATCTATCTATCTATCTATCTATCTATCTATCTATCTATCTATCTATCTATCTATCTATCTATCTATCTAGACATCCAGACATTTATGTATCTATCTGTCTATCTATCTATGTATCTATCTATCTATCTATCTATCTATCTATCTATCTATCTATCTATCTATCATCTATCTATCTATCTATCTATCTATCTATCTATCTATCTATCTATCTATCCAGACATCCAGACATTTATGTATGTATGTATGTATGTATGTATGTATCTATCTATCTATCTATCTATCTATCTATCTATCTATCTATCTATCTATCCATCCATCCAGACATCCTGACATCTATCTATTTATCTGTCTGTCTATCTATCTATCTATCTATCTATCTATCTATCTATCTATCTATCTATCTATCTATCTATCCAGACATCCAGACATTAATATATTTATGTCTGTATGTATCTATGTTTGTATGTATGTATGTATCTATCTATCTATCTATCTATCTATCTATCTATCTATCTATCTATCTATCTATCTATCTATCTATCTATCTATCTATCCAGACATTTATGTATCTATCTATTTATGTATCTATCTATCTAAATATCTATCTATCTATCTGTCTGTCTATCTATCTATCTATCTATCTATCTATCTATCTATCTATCTATCTATCTATCTATCATCTATCTATCTATCTATCTATCTATCTATCTATCTATCTATCTATCTATCTATCTATCTATCTATCCAGACATCCAGACATTTATGTATGTATGTATGTATGTATGTATGTATGTATGTATGTATCTATCTATCTATCTATCTATCTATCTATCCAGACATTTATGTATCTATCTATTTATGTATCTATCTATCTAAATATCTATCTATCTATCTGTCTGTCTATCTATCTATCTATCTATCTATCTATCTATCTATCTATCTATCATCTATCTATCTATCTATCTATCTAACTATCTATCTATCTATCTATCTATCCAGACATCCAGACATTTATATATTTATGTCTGTATGTATCTATGTTTGTATGTATGTATGTATGTATGTATGTATGTATGTATGTATGTATCTATCTATCTATCTATCTATCTATCTATCTATCTATCTATCTATCTATCCAGACATTTATGTATCTATCTATTTATGTATCTATCTATCTAAATATCTATCTATCTATCTGTCTGTCTGTCTATCTATCTATCTATCTATCTATCTATCTATCTATCTATCCAGACATCCAGACATTCAGACATTTATGTATGTATGTATGTATGTATGTATGTATCTATCTATCTATCTATCTATCTATCTATCTATCTATCTATCTATCTATCTATCTATCTATCCAGACATCCAGACATTTATGTACCTATCTGTCTGTCTATCTATCTATCTATCTATCTATCTATCTATCTATCTATCTATCTATCTATCTATCTATCTATCCATCCAGACATCCTGACTTCTATCTATCTATCTATCTATCTATCTATCTATCTATCTATCTATCTATCTATCTATCTATCTATCTATCTATCTATCTATCTATCCAGACACCCAGACATCCAGACATTTATGTATGTATCTATCTATTTATCTATCTATCTATCTATCTATCTATCTATCTATCTATCTATCTATCCAGACATCCAGACATTTATGTATGTATGTATGTATGTATGTATGTATCTATCTATTTATCTATCTATCTATCTATCTATCTATCTATCTATCTATCTATCTATCCAGACTTCCAGACATTTATGTACCTATCTGTCTATCTGTCTGTCTGTCTGTCTGTCTCTCTGTCTATCTATCTATCTATCTTTCTATCTATCTATCTATCTATCTATCTATCTATCTATCTATCTATCAATCTATCTATCTATCTAACTATCTATCTAGACATCCAGACATTTATGTACCTATCTGTCTGTCTATCTATCTATCTATCTATCTATCTATCTATCTATCTATCTATCTATCTATCTATCTATCTATCTATCCATCCAGACATCCTGACTTTTATCTATCTATCTATCTATCTATCTATCTATCTATCTATCTATCTATCTATCTATCTATCTATCTATCTATCTATCTATCCAGACACCCAGACATCCAGACATTTTTGTATGTATCTATCTATTTATCTATCTATCTATCTATCTATCTATCTATCTATCTATCTATCCAGACATCCAGACATTTATGTATGTATGTATGTATGTATGTATGTATGTATGTATGTATGTATCTATCTATCTATCTATCTATCTATCTATCTATCTATCTATCTATCCAGACATCCAGACATTTATGTACCTATCTGTCTGTCTATCTATCTATCTATCTATCTATCTATCTATCTATCTATCTATCTATCTATCTATCCATCCAGACATCCTGACTTTTATCTATCTATCTATCTATCTATCTATCTATCTATCTATCTATCTATCTATCTATCCAGACACCCAGACATCCAGACATTTTTGTATGTATCTATCTATTTATCTATCTATCTATCTATCTATCTATCTATCTATCTATCTATCTATCTATCTATCCAGAGATCCAGACATTTATGTATGTATGTATGTATGTATGTATGTATGTATGTATGTATGTATGTATGTATCTATCTATCTATCTATCTATCTATCTATCTATCTATCTATCTATCCATCCATCCAGACATCCTGACATCTATCTATCTATCTGTCTGTCTGTCTGTCTGTCTATCTATCTATCTATCTATCTATCTATCTATCTATCTATCTATCCAGACATCCAGACATCCAGACATTTATGTATTTATCTATCTATTTATCTATCTATCTAAATATCTATCTATCTATCTATCTATCTATCTATCTATCTATCTATCTATCTATCTATCTATCTATCTATCTACCTATCCAGACATCCAGACATTCAGACATTTATGTATGTATCTATCGATTTATCTATCTATCTATCTATCTATCTATCTATCTATCTATCTATCTATCCAGACATCCAGACATTTATGTACCTATCTGTCTGTCTATCTATCTATCTATCTATCTATCTATCTATCTATCTATCTATCTATCTATCTATCTATCTATCTATCCATCCAGACATCCTGACTTTTATCTATCTATCTATCTATCTATCTATCTATCTATCTATCTATCTATCTATCTATCTATCTATCTATCTATCCAGACACCCAGACATCCAGACATTTTTGTATGTATCTATCTATTTATCTATCTATCTATCTATCTATCTATCTATCTATCTATCTATCTATCTATCCAGAGATCCAGACATTTATGTATGTATGTATGTATGTATGTATGTATGTATGTATCTATCTATCTATCTATCTATCTATCAATCTATCTATCTATCTATCTATCTATCTATCCATCCATCCAGACATCCTGACATCTATCTATCTATCTGTCTGTCTGTCTGTCTGTCTATCTATCTATCTATCTATCTATCTATCTATCTATCTATCTATCTATCTATCTATCCAGACATCCAGACATCCAGACATTTATGTATTTATCTATCTATTTATCTATCTATCTAAATATCTATCTATCTATCTATCTATCTATCTATCTATCTATCTATCTATCTATCTATCTATCTATCTATCTATCTATCTACCTATCCAGACATCCAGACATCCAGACATTCAGACATTTATGTATGTATCTATCGATTTATCTATCTATCTATCTATCTATCTATCTATCTATCTATCTATCTATCTATCTATCTATCCAGACATCCAGACATTTATGTACCTATCTGTCTATCTAACTATCTATCTATCTATCTATCTATCTATCTATCTATCTATCTATCTATCTATCTATCCATCCAGACATCCTGACTTTTATCTATCTATCTATCTATCTATCTATCTATCTATCTATCTATCTATCTATCTATCTATCTATCTATCTATCTATCTATCTATCTATCTATCCAGACACCCAGACATCCAGACATTTATGTATGTATCTATCTATTTATCTATCTATCTATCTATCTATCTATCTATCTGTCTATCTATCCAGACATCCAGACATTAATATATTTATGTCTGTATGTATCTATGTTTGTATGTATGTATGTATGTATGTATGTATCTCTCTATCTATCTATCTATCTATCTATCTATCTATCTATCTATCTATCTATCCAGACATTTATGTATCTATCTATTTATGTATCTATCTATCTAAATATCTATCTATCTGTTATCTATCTATCTATCTATCTATCTATCTATCTATCTATCTATCTATCTATCATCTATCTATCTATCTATCTATCTATCTATCTATCTATCTATCTATCTATCCAGACATCCAGACATCCAGACATTTATGTATGTATGTATGTATGTATGTATGTATGTATGTATGTATCTATCTATCTATCTATCTATCTATCTATCTATCTATCTATCTATCCAGACATCCAGACATTTATATATTTATGTCTGTATGTATCTATGTTTGTATGTATGTATGTATGTATGTATGTATGTATCTATCTATCTATCTATCTATCTATCTATCCAGACATTTATGTATCTATCTATTTATGTATCTATCTATCTAAATATCTATCTATCTATCTGTCTGTCTATCTATCTATCTATCTATCTATCTATCTATCTATCTATCTATCCAGACATCCAGACATTCAGACATTTATGTATGTATGTATGTATGTATGTATGTATGTATCTATCTATCTATCTATCTATCTATCTATCTATCTATCTATCTATCCAGACATCCAGACATTTATGTACCTATCTGTCTGTCTATCTATTTATCTATCTATCTATCTATCTATCTATCTATCTATCTATCTATCTATCTATCTATCCATCCAGACATCCTGACTTTTATCTATCTATCTATCTATCTATCTATCTATCTATCTATCTATCTATCTATCTATCTATCTATCTATCTATCCAGACACCCAGACATCCAGACATTTATGTATGTATCTATCTATTTATCTATCTATCTATCTATCTATCTATCTATCTATCTATCTATCTATCTATCTATCTATCTATCTATCTATCCAGACATCCAGACATTTATGTATGTATGTATGTATGTATCTATCTATTTATCTATCTATCTATCTATCTATCTATCTATCTATCTATCTATCTATCTA
>JAKOOJ010000024.1:385000-392500 GCA_022577455.1 Arizona elegans
CTATCTATCTATCTATCTATCCAGACATTTATGTATCTATCTATTTATGTATCTATCTATCTAAATATCTATCTATCTGTCTGTCTGTCTATCTATCTATCTATCTATCTATCTATCTATCTATCTATCTATCATCTATCTATCTATCTATCTATCTATCTATCTATCTATCTATCCAGACATCCAGACATTTATGTATGTATGTATGTATGTATGTATGTATGTATGTATGTATGTATGTATCTATCTATCTATCTATCTATCTATCTATCTATCTATCTATCTATCTATCTATCTATCCAGACATCCAGACATTTATATATTTATGTCTGTATGTATCTATGTTTGTATGTATGTATGTATGTATGTATGTATGTATGTATCTATCTATCTATTTATCTATCTATCTATCTATCTATCTATCTATCTATCTATCTATCCAGACATTTATGTATCTATCTATTTATGTATCTATCTATCTAAATATCTATCTGTCTGTCTGTCTGTCTATCTATCTATCTATCTATCTATCTATCTATCTATCTATCTATCCAGACATCCAGACATTCAGACATTTATGTATGTATGTATGTATGTATGTATGTATGTATGTATGTATGTATGTATCTATCTATCTATCTATCTATCTATCTATCTATCTATCTATCTATCTATCTATCTAGACATCCAGACATTTATGTACCTATCTGTCTGTCTATCTATCTATCTATCTATCTATCTATCTATCTATCTATCTATCTATCTATCTATCTATCTATCTATCCATCCAGACATCCTGACTTTTATCTATCTATCTATCTATCTATCTATCTATCTATCTATCTATCTATCTATCTATCTATCTATCTATCTATCTATCTATCTATCTATCCAGACACCCAGACATCCAGACATTTATGTATGTATCTATCTATTTATCTATCTATCTATCTATCTATCTATCTATCTATCTATCTATCTATCTATCTATCCAGACATCCAGACATTTATGTATGTATGTATGTATGTATGTATGTATCTATCTATTTATCTATCCATCTATCTATCTATCTATCTATCTATCTATCTATCTATCTATCTATCTATCTATCCAGACTTCCAGACATTTATGTACCTATCTGTCTATCTGTCTGTCTGTCTGTCTGTCTCTCTGTCTATCTATCTATCTATCTTTCTATCTATCTATCTATCTATCTATCTATCTATCTATCTATCTATCTATCCAGACATCCAGACATTTATATATTTATGTCTGTATGTATCTATGTTTGTATGTATGTATGTATGTATGTATGTATCTATCTATCTATCTATCTATCTATCTATCTATCTATCTATCTATCTATCTATCTATCTATCTATCTATCTATCTATCCAGACATTTATGTATCTATCTATTTATTTATGTATCTATCTATCTAAATATCTATCTGTCTGTCTGTCTGTCTATCTATCTATCTATCTATCTATCTATCTATCTATCTATCTATCTATCTATCTATCCAGACATCCAGACATTCAGACATTTATGTATGTATGTATGTATGTATGTATGTATGTATCTATCTATCTATCTATCTATCTATCTATCTATCTATCTATCTATCTATCTATCTATCTATCCAGACATCCAGACATTTATGTACCTATCTGTCTGTCTGTCTATCTATCTATCTATCTATCTATCTATCTATCTATCTATCTATCTATCTATCTATCTATCTATCCATCCAGACATCCTGACTTTTATCTATCTATCTATCTATCTATCTATCTATCTATCTATCTATCTATCTATCTATCTATCTATCTATCTATCTATCTATCTATCTATCTATCCAGACACCCAGACATCCAGACATTTATGTATGTATCTATCTATCTATCTATCTATCTATCTATCTATCTATCTATCTATCTATCTATCTATCTATCTATCTATCTATCTATCTATCCAGACATTTATGTATCTATCTATTTATGTATCTATCTATCTAAATATCTATCTATCTATCTGTCTATCTATCTATCTATCTATCTATCTATCTATCTATCTATCTATCTATCTATCATCTATCTATCTATCTATCTATCTATCTATCTATCTATCTATCTATCCAGACATCCAGACATTTATGTATGTATGTATGTATGTATGTATGTATGTATGTATGTATGTATCTATCTATCTATCTATCTATCTATCTATCTATCTATCTATCTATCTATCCAGACATCCAGACATTTATATATTTATGTCTGTATGTATCTATGTTTGTATGTATGTATGTATGTATGTATGTATGTATGTATCTATCTATCTATCTATCTATCTATCCAGACATTTATGTATCTATCTATTTATGTATCTATCTATCTAAATATCTATCTATCTATCTGTCTGTCTATCTATCTATCTATCTATCTATCTATCTATCTATCTATCTATCTATCTATCTATCCAGACATCCAGACATTCAGACATTTATGTATGTATGTATGTATCTATCTATCTATCTATCTATCTATCTATCTATCTATCTATCTATCTATCTATCTATCTATCTATCCAGACATCCAGACATTTATGTACCTATCTGTCTGTCTATCTATCTATCTATCTATCTATCTATCTATCTATCTATCTATCTATCTATCCATCCAGACATCCTGACTTTTATCTATCTATCTATCTATCTATCTATCTATCTATCTATCTATCTATCTATCTATCTATCTATCTATCTATCTATCTATCCAGACATCCAGACATTTATGTATGTATGTATGTATGTATGTATGTATGTATCTATCTATTTATCTATCTATCTATCTATCTATCTATCTATCTATCTATCTATCTATCTATCCAGACATCCAGACATTTATGTATGTATGTATGTATGTATGTATGTATGTATCTATCTATTTATCTATCTATCTATCTATCTATCTATCTATCTATCTATCTATCTATCCAGACTTCCAGACATTTATGTACCTATCTGTCTATCTGTCTGTCTGTCTGTCTGTCTCTCTGTCTATCTATCTATCTATCTTTCTATCTATCTATCTATCTATCTATCTATCTATCTATCTATCTATCTATCTATCTATCTATCTAGACATCCAGACATTTATGTACCTATCTGTCTGTCTATCTATCTATCTATCTATCTATCTATCTATCTATCTATCTATCTATCTATCTATCCATCCAGACATCCTGACTTTTATCTATCTATCTATCTATCTATCTATCTATCTATCTATCTATCTATCTATCTATCTATCTATCTATCTATCTATCTATCTATCTATCTATCTATCCAGACACCCAGACATCCAGACATTTTTGTATGTATCTATCTATTTATCTATCTATCTATCTATCTATCTATCTATCTATCTATCTATCTATCTATCCAGACATCCAGACATTTATGTATGTATGTATGTATGTATGTATGTATGTATGTATGTATGTATCTATCTATCTATCTATCTATCTATCTATCTATCTATCTATCTATCTATCTATCTATCTATCCAGACATCCAGACATTTATGTACCTATCTGTCTGTCTATCTATCTATCTATCTATCTATCTATCTATCTATCTATCTATCTATCTATCTATCTATCTATCTATCCATCCAGACATCCTGACTTTTATCTATCTATCTATCTATCTATCTATCTATCTATCTATCTATCTATCTATCTATCTATCTATCTATCTATCTATCTATCTATCTATCCAGACACCCAGACATCCAGACATTTTTGTATGTATCTATCTATTTATCTATCTATCTATCTATCTATCTATCTATCTATCTATCTATCTATCTATCTATCCAGAGATCCAGACATTTATGTATGTATGTATGTATGTATGTATGTATGTATGTATCTATCTATCTATCTATCTATCTATCTATCTATCTATCTATCTATCTATCTATCCATCCATCCAGACATCCTGACATCTATCTATCTATCTGTCTGTCTGTCTGTCTGTCTATCTATCTATCTATCTATCTATCTATCTATCTATCTATCTATCTATCTATCCAGACATCCAGACATCCAGACATTTATGTATTTTTCTATCTATTTATCTATCTATCTAAATATCTATCTATCTATCTATCTATCTATCTATCTATCTATCTATCTATCTATCTATCTATCTATCTATCTATCTATCTACCTATCCAGACATCCAGACATTCAGACATTTATGTATGTATCTATCGATTTATCTATCTATCTATCTATCTATCTATCTATCTATCTATCTATCTATCCAGACATCCAGACATTTATGTACCTATCTGTCTATCTATCTATCTATCTATCTATCTATCTATCTATCTATCTATCTATCTATCTATCCAGACACCCAGACATCCAGACATTTTTGTATGTATCTATCTATTTATCTATCTATCTATCTATCTATCTATCTATCTATCTATCTATCTATCTATCTATCTATCTATCTATCCAGAGATCCAGACATTTATGTATGTATGTATGTATGTATGTATGTATGTATGTATCTATCTATCTATCTATCTATCTATCTATCTATCTATCTATCTATCTATCTATCTATCCATCCATCCAGACATCCTGACTTCTATCTATCTATCTATCTATCTATCTATCTATCTATCTATCTATCTATCTATCTATCTATCTATCTATCTATCTATCCAGACATCCAGACATTCAGACATTTATGTATGTATGTATGTATGTATGTATCTATCTATCTATCTATCTATCTATCTATCTATCTATCTATCTATCCATCCATCCAGACATCCTGACATCTATCTATCTATCTGTCTGTCTGTCTGTCTGTCTATCTATCTATCTATCTATCTATCTATCTATCTATCTATCTATCTATCTATCTATCTATCCAGACATCCAGACATCCAGACATTTATGTATTTTTCTATCTATTTATCTATCTATCTAAATATCTATCTATCTATCTATCTATCTATCTATCTATCTATCTATCTATCTATCTATCTATCTACCTATCCAGACATCCAGACATTCAGACATTTATGTATGTATCTATCGATTTATCTATCTATCTATCTATCTATCTATCTATCTATCTATCTATCTATCTATCTATCCAGACATCCAGACATTTATGTACCTATCTGTCTATCTATCTATCTATCTATCTATCTATCTATCTATCTATCTATCTATCTATCTATCTATCCAGACACCCAGACATCCAGACATTTTTGTATGTATCTATCTATTTATCTATCTATCTATCTATCTATCTATCTATCTATCTATCTATCTATCTATCCAGAGATCCAGACATTTATGTATGTATGTATGTATGTATGTATGTATGTATGTATGTATCTATCTATCTATCTATCTATCTATCTATCTATCTATCTATCCATCCATCCAGACATCCTGACATCTATCTATCTATCTGTCTGTCTGTCTGTCTGTCTATCTATCTATCTATCTATCTATCTATCTATCTATCTATCCAGACATCCAGACATCCAGACATTTATGTATTTATCTATCTATTTATCTATCTATCTAAATATCTATCTATCTATCTATCTATCTATCTATCTATCTATCTATCTATCTATCTATCTATCTACCTATCCAGACATCCAGACATTCAGACATTTATGTATGTATCTATCGATTTATCTATCTATCTATCTATCTATCTATCTATCTATCTATCTATCTATCTATCTATCTATCCAGACATCCAGACATTTATGTACCTATCTGTCCATCTATCTATCTATCTATCTATCTATCTATCTATCTATCTATCTATCTATCTATCTATCTATCTATCTATCTATCTATCTATCCATCCAGACATCCTGACTTTTATCTATCTATCTATCTATCTATCTATCTATCTATCTATCTATCTATCTATCTATCTATCTATCTATCTATCTATCCAGACACCCAGACATCCAGACATTTATGTATGTATCTATCTATTTATCTATCTATCTATCTATCTATCTATCTATCTATCTATCTATCTATCTATCTATCTATCTATCTATCCAGACATACAGACATTAATATATTTATGTCTGTATGTATCTATGTTTGTATGTATGTATGTATGTATGTATCTATCTATCTATCTATCTATCTATCTATCTATCTATCTATCTATCGATCTATCTATCTATCTATCGATCTATCTATCCAGACATTTATGTATCTATCTATTTATGTATCTATCTATCTAAATATCTATCTATCTGTCTATCTATCTATCTATCTATCTATCTATCTATCTATCTATCATCTATCTATCTATCTATCTATCTATCTATCTATCTATCTATCTATCTATCTATCCAGACATCCAGACATTTATGTATGTATGTATGTATGTATGTATGTATGTATGTATGTATGTATGTATCTATCTATCTATCTATCTATCTATCTATCTATCTATCTATCCAGACATCCAGACATTTATATATTTATGTCTGTATGTATCTATGTTTGTATGTATGTATGTATGTATGTATGTATGTATGTATCTATCTATCTATCTATCTATCTATCTATCTATCTATCTATCTATCTATCTATCTATCTATCCAGACACCCAGACATCCAGACATTTATGTATGTATCTATCTATTTATCTATCTATCTATCTATCTATCTATCTATCTATCTATCTATCTATCATCTATCTATCTATCGATCTATCTATCCAGACATTTATGTATCTATCTATTTATGTATCTATCTATCTAAATATCTATCTATCTGTCTATCTATCTATCTATCTATCTATCTATCTATCTATCTATCATCTATCTATCTATCTATCTATCTATCTATCTATCTATCTATCTATCTATCTATCCAGACATCCAGACATTTATGTATGTATGTATGTATGTATGTATGTATGTATGTATGTATCTATCTATCTATCTATCTATCTATCTATCTATCTATCTATCCAGACATCCAGACATTTATATATTTATGTCTGTATGTATCTATGTTTGTATGTATGTATGTATGTATGTATGTATGTATGTATGTATCTATCTATCTATCTATCTATCCAGACATTTATGTATCTATCTATTTATGTATCTATCTATCTAAATATCTATCTATCTGTCTGTCTATCTATCTATCTATCTATCTATCTATCTATCTATCTATCTATCTATCTATCTATCTATCCAGACATCCAGACATTCAGACATTTATGTATGTATGTATGTATGTATGTATGTATCTATCTATCTATCTATCTATCTATCTATCTATCTATCTATCTATCTATCTATCTATCTATCTATCTATCCAGACATCCAGACATTTATGTACCTATCTGTCTGTCTATCTATCTATCTATCTATCTATCTATCTATCTATCTATCTATCTATCTATC
>JAKOOJ010000024.1:397500-412500 GCA_022577455.1 Arizona elegans
TATCTATCTATCTATCTATCTATCTATCTATCTATCTATCCAGACATCCAGACATTTATGTATGTATGTATGTATGTATGTATGTATGTATGTATCTATCTATCTATCTATCTATCTATCTATCTATCTATCTATCCAGACATCCAGACATTTATATATTTATGTCTGTATGTATCTATGTTTGTATGTATGTATGTATGTATGTATGTATGTATGTATCTATCTATCTATCTATCTATCTATCCAGACATTTATGTATCTATCTATTTATGTATCTATCTATCTAAATATCTATCTATCTATCTGTCTGTCTATCTATCTATCTATCTATCTATCTATCTATCTATCTATCTATCTATCTATCTATCTATCTATCCAGACATCCAGACATTCAGACATTTATGTATGTATGTATGTATGTATGTATGTATGTATCTATCTATCTATCTATCTATCTATCTATCTATCTATCTATCTATCTATCTATCTATCTATCCAGACATCCAGACATTTATGTACCTATCTGTCTGTCTGTCTATCTATCTATCTATCTATCTATCTATCTATCTATCTATCTATCTATCTATCTATCCATCCAGACATCCTGACTTTTATCTATCTATCTATCTATCTATCTATCTATCTATCTATCTATCTATCTATCTATCTATCTATCTATCTATCTATCTATCTATCTATCCAGACACCCAGACATCCAGACATTTATGTATGTATCTATCTATTTATCTATCTATCTATCTATCTATCTATCTATCTATCTATCTATCTATCTATCTATCTATCCAGACATCCAGACATTTATGTATGTATGTATGTATGTATCTATCTATTTATCTATCTATCTATCTATCTATCTATCTATCTATCTATCTATCCAGACTTCCAGACATTTATGTACCTATCTGTCTATCTGTCTGTCTGTCTGTCTGTCTCTCTGTCTATCTATCTATCTATCTTTCTATCTATCTATCTATCTATCTATCTATCTATCTATCTATCTATCTATCTATCTATCTATCTATCTATCTAGACATCCAGACATTTATGTACCTATCTGTCTGTCTATCTATCTATCTATCTATCTATCTATCTATCTATCTATCTATCTATCTATCTATCCATCCAGACATCCTGACTTTTATCTATCTATCTATCTATCTATCTATCTATCTATCTATCTATCTATCTATCTATCTATGTATCCAGACATCCAGACATTTATGTATGTATGTATGTATGTATGTATGTATGTATGTATCTATCTATCTATCTATCTATCTATCTATCTATCTATCTATCTATCTATCCAGACATCCAGACATTTATGTACCTATCTGTCTGTCTATCTATCTATCTATCTATCTATCTATCTATCTATCTATCTATCTATCTATCTATCCAGACACCCAGACATCCAGACATTTTTGTATGTATCTATCTATCTATTTATCTATCTATCTATCTATCTATCTATCTATCTATCTATCTATCTATCTATCTATGTATCCAGACATCCAGACATTTATGTATGTATGTATGTATGTATGTATGTATGTATGTATGTATCTATCTATCTATCTATCTATCTATCTATCTATCTATCCAGACATCCAGACATTTATGTACCTATCTGTCTGTCTATCTATCTATCTATCTATCTATCTATCTATCTATCTATCTATCTATCTATCCATCCAGACATCCTGACTTTTATCTATCTATCTATCTATCTATCTATCTATCTATCTATCTATCTATCTATCTATCTATCCAGACACCCAGACATCCAGACATTTTTGTATGTATCTATCTATTTATCTATCTATCTATCTATCTATCTATCTATCTATCTATCTATCTATCCAGACATCCAGACATTTATGTATGTATGTATGTATGTATCTATCTATTTATCTATCTATCTATCTATCTATCTATCTATCTATCTATCTATCCAGACTTCCAGACATTTATGTACCTATCTGTCTATCTGTCTGTCTGTCTGTCTGTCTCTCTGTCTATCTATCTATCTATCTTTCTATCTATCTATCTATCTATCTATCTATCTATCTATCTATCTATCTATCTATCTATCTATCTATCTATCTATCTATCTAGACATCCAGACATTTATGTACCTATCTGTCTGTCTATCTATCTATCTATCTATCTATCTATCTATCTATCTATCTATCTATCTATCCATCCAGACATCCTGACTTTTATCTATCTATCTATCTATCTATCTATCTATCTATCTATCTATCTATCTATCTATCTATCTATGTATCCAGACATCCAGACATTTATGTATGTATGTATGTATGTATGTATGTATGTATGTATGTATGTATGTATGTATGTATCTATCTATCTATCTATCTATCTATCTATCTATCTATCTATCCAGACATCCAGACATTTATGTACCTATCTGTCTGTCTATCTATCTATCTATCTATCTATCTATCTATCTATCTATCTATCTATCTATCTATCCAGACACCCAGACATCCAGACATTTTTGTATGTATCTATCTATCTATTTATCTATCTATCTATCTATCTATCTATCTATCTATCTATCTATCTATGTATCCAGACATCCAGACATTTATGTATGTATGTATGTATGTATGTATGTATGTATGTATGTATCTATCTATCTATCTATCTATCTATCTATCTATCTATCTATCCAGACATCCAGACATTTATGTACCTATCTGTCTGTCTATCTATCTATCTATCTATCTATCTATCTATCTATCTATCTATCTATCTATCTATCTATCCATCCAGACATCCTGACTTTTATCTATCTATCTATCTATCTATCTATCTATCTATCTATCTATCTTTCTATCTATCCAGACACCCAGACATCCAGACATTTTTGTATGTATCTATCTATTTATCTATCTATCTATCTATCTATCTATCTATCTATCTATCTATCTATCTATCTATCCAGACACCCAGACATCCAGACATTTATGTATGTATCTATCTATTTATCTATCTATCTATCTATCTATCTATCTATCTATCTATCTATCTATCCAGACATCCAGACATTTATGTATGTATGTATGTATGTATCTATCTATTTATCTATCTATCTATCTATCTATCTATCTATCTATCTATCTATCCAGACTTCCAGACATTTATGTACCTATCTGTCTATCTGTCTGTCTGTCTGTCTGTCTCTCTGTCTATCTATCTATCTATCTTTCTATCTATCTATCTATCTATCTATCTATCTATCTATCTATCTATCTATCTATCTATCTATCTATCTATCTAGACATCCAGACATTTATGTACCTATCTGTCTGTCTATCTATCTATCTATCTATCTATCTATCTATCTATCTATCTATCTATCTATCCATCCAGACATCCTGACTTTTATCTATCTATCTATCTATCTATCTATCTATCTATCTATCTATCTATCTATCTATCTATGTATCCAGACATCCAGACATTTATGTATGTATGTATGTATGTATGTATGTATGTATGTATGTATGTATGTATGTATCTATCTATCTATCTATCTATCTATCTATCTATCTATCTATCTATCTATCTATCCAGACATCCAGACATTTATGTACCTATCTGTCTGTCTATCTATCTATCTATCTATCTATCTATCTATCTATCTATCTATCTATCTATCTATCTATCTATCTATCTATCTATCCAGACACCCAGACATCCAGACATTTTTGTATGTATCTATCTATCTATTTATCTATCTATCTATCTATCTATCTATCTATCTATCTATCTATCTATGTATCCAGACATCCAGACATTTATGTATGTATGTATGTATGTATGTATGTATGTATGTATGTATGTATCTATCTATCTATCTATCTATCTATCTATCTATCCAGACATCCAGACATTTATGTACCTATCTGTCTGTCTATCTATCTATCTATCTATCTATCTATCTATCTATCTATCTATCTATCCATCCAGACATCCTGACTTTTATCTATCTATCTATCTATCTATCTATCTATCTATCTATCTATCTATCTATCCAGACACCCAGACATCCAGACATTTTTGTATGTATCTATCTATTTATCTATCTATCTATCTATCTATCTATCTATCTATCTATCTATCTATCCAGACATCCAGACATTTATGTATGTATGTATGTATGTATGTATGTATGTATGTATGTATGTATGTATCTATCTATCTATCTATCTATCTATCTATCTATCTATCTCTCCATCCATCCAGACATCCTGACATCTATCTATCTATCTGTCTGTCTGTCTGTCTGTCTATCTATCTATCTATCTATCTATCTATCTATCTATCTATCTATCTATCTATCTATCTATCTATCCAGACATCCAGACATCCAGACATTTATGTATTTATCTATCTATTTATCTATCTATCTAAATATCTATCTATCTATCTATCTATCTATCTATCTATCTATCTATCTATCTATCTATCTATCTACCTATCCAGACATCCAGACATTCAGACATTTATGTATGTATCTATCGATTTATCTATCTATCTATCTATCTATCTATCTATCTATCTATCTATCTATCTATCTATCTATCCAGACATCCAGACATTTATGTACCTATCTGTCTGTCTATCTATCTATCTATCTATCTATCTATCTATCTATCTATCTATCTATCCATCCAGACATCCTGACTTTTATCTATCTATCTATCTATCTATCTATCTATCTATCTATCTATCTATCTATCTATCTATCTATCTATCTATCTATCTATCCAGACACCCAGACATCCAGACATTTATGTATGTATCTATCTATTTATCTATCTATCTATCTATCTATCTATCTATCTATCTATCTATCTATCTATCTATCCAGACATCCAGACATTTATGTACCTATCTGTCTATCTGTCTGTCTGTCTGTCTGTCTCTCTGTCTATCTATCTATCTATCTATCTATCTATCTATCTATCTATCTATCTATCTATCTATCTATCTATCTATCTATTTATCTATCTATCTAACTATCTATCTAGACAGCCAGACATTTATGTATCTCTCTGTCTATCTATCTATGTATCTATCTATCTATCTATCTATCTATCTATCTATCTATCTATCTATCATCTATCTATCTATCTATCTATCTATCTATCTATCTATCCAGACATCCAGACATTTATGTATGTATGTATGTATGTATGTATGTATCTATCTATCTATCTATCTATCTATCTATCTATCTATCTATCTATCTATCTATCCATCCAGACATCCTGACTTTTATCTATCTATCTATCTATCTATCTATCTATCTATCTATCTATCTATCTATCTATCTATGTATGTATCTATCTATCCAGACACCCAGACATCCAGACATTTTTGTATGTATCTATCTATTTATCTATCTATCTATCTATCTATCTATCTATCTATCTATCTATCTATGTATCCAGACATCCAGACATTTATGTATGTATGTATGTATGTATGTATGTATGTATGTATGTATGTATCTATCTATCTATCTATCTATCTATCTATCTATCTATCTATCTATCTATCTATCTATCTATCCAGACATCCAGACATTTATGTACCTATCTGTCTGTCTATCTATCTATCTATCTATCTATCTATCTATCTATCTATCTATCTATCTATCTATCTATCTATCTATCCAGACACCCAGACATCCAGACATTTTTGTATGTATCTATCTATCTATTTATCTATCTATCTATCTATCTATCTATCTATCTATCTATCTATCTATCTATCTATCTATCTATGTATCCAGACATCCAGACATTTATGTATGTATGTATGTATGTATGTATGTATGTATGTATGTATGTATGTATGTATCTATCTATCTATCTATCTATCTATCTATCTATCTATCTATCCAGACATCCAGACATTTATGTACCTATCTGTCTGTCTATCTATCTATCTATCTATCTATCTATCTATCTATCTATCTATCTATCTATCTATCCATCCAGACATCCTGACTTTTATCTATCTATCTATCTATCTATCTATCTATCTATCTATCTATCTATCTATCTATCTATCTATCTATCCAGACACCCAGACATCCAGACATTTTTGTATGTATCTATCTATTTATCTATCTATCTATCTATCTATCTATCTATCTATCTATCTATCTATCTATCTATCCAGACATCCAGACATTTATGTATGTATGTATGTATGTATGTATGTATGTATGTATCTATCTATCTATCTATCTATCTATCTATCTATCTATCTCTCCATCCATCCAGACATCCTGACATCTATCTATCTATCTGTCTGTCTGTCTGTCTGTCTATCTATCTATCTATCTATCTATCTATCTATCTATCTATCTATCCAGACATCCAGACATCCAGACATTTATGTATTTATCTATCTATTTATCTATCTATCTAAATATCTATCTATCTATCTATCTATCTATCTATCTATCTATCTATCTATCTATCTATCTATCTATCTATCTATCTATCTATCTATCTAGACATCCAGACATTTATGTACCTATCTGTCTGTCTATCTATCTATCTATCTATCTATCTATCTATCTATCTATCTATCTATCTATCTATCTATCCATCCAGACATCCTGACTTTTATCTATCTATCTATCTATCTATCTATCTATCTATCTATCTATCTATCTATCTATCTATCTATCTATGTATCCAGACATCCAGACATTTATGTATGTATGTATGTATGTATGTATGTATGTATGTATGTATGTATGTATGTATCTATCTATCTATCTATCTATCTATCTATCTATCTATCTATCTATCCAGACATCCAGACATTTATGTACCTATCTGTCTGTCTATCTATCTATCTATCTATCTATCTATCTATCTATCTATCTATCTATCTATCTATCCAGACACCCAGACATCCAGACATTTTTGTATGTATCTATCTATCTATTTATCTATCTATCTATCTATCTATCTATCTATCTATCTATCTATCTATCTATCTATCTATCTATCTATGTATCCAGACATCCAGACATTTATGTATGTATGTATGTATGTATGTATGTATGTATGTATCTATCTATCTATCTATCTATCTATCTATCTATCTATCTATCCAGACATCCAGACATTTATGTACCTATCTGTCTGTCTATCTATCTATCTATCTATCTATCTATCTATCTATCTATCTATCTATCTATCCATCCAGACATCCTGACTTTTATCTATCTATCTATCTATCTATCTATCTATCTATCTATCTATCTATCTATCTATCCAGACACCCAGACATCCAGACATTTTTGTATGTATCTATCTATTTATCTATCTATCTATCTATCTATCTATCTATCTATCTATCTATCTATCCAGACATCCAGACATTTATGTATGTATGTATGTATGTATCTATCTATTTATCTATCTATCTATCTATCTATCTATCTATCTATCTATCTATCCAGACTTCCAGACATTTATGTACCTATCTGTCTATCTGTCTGTCTGTCTGTCTGTCTCTCTGTCTATCTATCTATCTTTCTATCTATCTATCTATCTATCTATCTATCTATCTATCTATCTATCTATCTATCTATCTATCTATCTATCTATCTAGACATCCAGACATTTATGTACCTATCTGTCTGTCTATCTATCTATCTATCTATCTATCTATCTATCTATCTATCTATCTATCTATCCATCCAGACATCCTGACTTTTATCTATCTATCTATCTATCTATCTATCTATCTATCTATCTATCTATCTATCTATCTATGTATCCAGACATCCAGACATTTATGTATGTATGTATGTATGTATGTATGTATGTATGTATGTATGTATGTATCTATCTATCTATCTATCTATCTATCTATCTATCTATCTATCCAGACATCCAGACATTTATGTACCTATCTGTCTGTCTATCTATCTATCTATCTATCTATCTATCTATCTATCTATCTATCTATCTATCTATCCAGACACCCAGACATCCAGACATTTTTGTATGTATCTATCTATCTATTTATCTATCTATCTATCTATCTATCTATCTATCTATCTATCTATCTATCTATCTATCTATGTATCCAGACATCCAGACATTTATGTATGTATGTATGTATGTATGTATGTATGTATGTATGTATCTATCTATCTATCTATCTATCTATCTATCTATCTATCCAGACATCCAGACATTTATGTACCTATCTGTCTGTCTATCTATCTATCTATCTATCTATCTATCTATCTATCTATCTATCTATCTATCTATCCATCCAGACATCCTGACTTTTATCTATCTATCTATCTATCTATCTATCTATCTATCTATCTATCTATCTATCCAGACACCCAGACATCCAGACATTTTTGTATGTATCTATCTATTTATCTATCTATCTATCTATCTATCTATCTATCTATCTATCTATCTATCTATCTATCTATCCAGACACCCAGACATCCAGACATTTATGTATGTATCTATCTATTTATCTATCTATCTATCTATCTATCTATCTATCTATCTATCTATCTATCCAGACATCCAGACATTTATGTATGTATGTATGTATGTATCTATCTATTTATCTATCTATCTATCTATCTATCTATCTATCTATCTATCTATCTATCCAGACTTCCAGACATTTATGTACCTATCTGTCTATCTGTCTGTCTGTCTGTCTGTCTCTCTGTCTATCTATCTATCTATCTTTCTATCTATCTATCTATCTATCTATCTATCTATCTATCTATCTATCTATCTATCTATCTATCTATCTATCTAGACATCCAGACATTTATGTACCTATCTGTCTGTCTATCTATCTATCTATCTATCTATCTATCTATCTATCTATCTATCTATCTATCTATCCATCCAGACATCCTGACTTTTATCTATCTATCTATCTATCTATCTATCTATCTATCTATCTATCTATCTATCTATCTATCTATCTATGTATCCAGACATCCAGACATTTATGTATGTATGTATGTATGTATGTATGTATGTATGTATGTATGTATGTATGTATCTATCTATCTATCTATCTATCTATCTATCTATCTATCTATCTATCCAGACATCCAGACATTTATGTACCTATCTGTCTGTCTATCTATCTATCTATCTATCTATCTATCTATCTATCTATCTATCTATCTATCTATCTATCTATCTATCTATCTATCCAGACACCCAGACATCCAGACATTTTTGTATGTATCTATCTATCTATTTATCTATCTATCTATCTATCTATCTATCTATCTATCTATCTATCTATCTATGTATCCAGACATCCAGACATTTATGTATGTATGTATGTATGTATGTATGTATGTATGTATGTATGTATCTATCTATCTATCTATCTATCTATCTATCTATCTATCTATCCAGACATCCAGACATTTATGTACCTATCTGTCTGTCTATCTATCTATCTATCTATCTATCTATCTATCTATCTATCTATCTATCCATCCAGACATCCTGACTTTTATCTATCTATCTATCTATCTATCTATCTATCTATCTATCTATCTATCTATCTATCTATCCAGACACCCAGACATCCAGACATTTTTGTATGTATCTATCTATTTATCTATCTATCTATCTATCTATCTATCTATCTATCTATCTATCTATCTATCCAGACATCCAGACATTTATGTATGTATGTATGTATGTATGTATGTATGTATGTATGTATGTATCTATCTATCTATCTATCTATCTATCTATCTATCTATCTATCTATCTCTCCATCCATCCAGACATCCTGACATCTATCTATCTATCTGTCTGTCTGTCTGTCTGTCTATCTATCTATCTATCTATCTATCTATCTATCTATCTATCTATCTATCTATCCAGACATCCAGACATCCAGACATTTATGTATTTATCTATCTATTTATCTATCTATCTAAATATCTATCTATCTATCTATCTATCTATCTATCTATCTATCTATCTATCTATCTATCTACCTATCCAGACATCCAGACATTCAGACATTTATGTATGTATCTATTGATTTATCTATCTATCTATCTATCTATCTATCTATCTATCTATCTATCTATCCAGACATCCAGACATTTATGTACCTATCTGTCTGTCTATCTATCTATCTATCTATCTATCTATCTATCTATCTATCTATCTATCTATCCATCCAGACATCCTGACTTTTATCTATCTATCTATCTATCTATCTATCTATCTATCTATCTATCTATCTATCTATCTATCTATCTATCTATCTATCTATCTATCTATCCAGACACCCAGACATCCAGACATTTATGTATGTATCTATCTATTTATCTATCTATCTATCTATCTATCTATCTATCTATCTATCTATCTATCTATCTATCTATCTATCTATCCAGACATCCAGACATTTATGTACCTATCTGTCTATCTGTCTGTCTGTCTGTCTGTCTCTCTGTCTATCTATCTATCTATCTATCTATCTATCTATCTATCTATCTATCTATCTATCTATCTATCTATCTATCTATTTATCTATCTATCTAACTATCTATCTAGACAGCCAGACATTTATGTATCTCTCTGTCTATCTATCTATGTATCTATCTATCTATCTATCTATCTATCTATCTATCTATCTATCTATCTATCATCTATCTATCTATCTATCTATCTATCTATCTATCTATCCAGACATCCAGACATTTATGTATGTATGTATGTATGTATGTATGTATCTATCTATCTATCTATCTATCTATCTATCTATCTATCTATCTATCTATCTATCTATCTATCCATCCAGACATCCTGACTTTTATCTATCTATCTATCTATCTATCTATCTATCTATCTATCTATCTATCTATCTATCTATCTATCTATCTATCTATCTATCTATGTATCTATCTATCCAGACACCCAGACATCCAGACATTTTTGTATGTATCTATCTATTTATCTATCTATCTATCTATCTATCTATCTATCTATCTATCTATCTATGTATCCAGACATCCAGACATTTATGTATGTATGTATGTATGTATGTATGTATGTATGTATGTATGTATGTATGTATCTATCTATCTATCTATCTATCTATCTATCTATCTATCTATCTATCTATCTATCTATCTATCCAGACATCCAGACATTTATGTACCTATCTGTCTGTCTATCTATCTATCTATCTATCTATCTATCTATCTATCTATCTATCTATCTATCTATCTATCTATCCAGACACCCAGACATCCAGACATTTTTGTATGTATCTATCTATCTATTTATCTATCTATCTATCTATCTATCTATCTATCTATCTATCTATCTATCTATCTATCTATGTATCCAGACATCCAGACATTTATGTATGTATGTATGTATGTATGTATGTATGTATGTATGTATGTATGTATCTATCTATCTATCTATCTATCTATCTATCTATCTATCTATCTATCCAGACATCCAGACATTTATGTACCTATCTGTCTGTCTATCTATCTATCTATCTATCTATCTATCTATCTATCTATCTATCTATCTATCTATCCATCCAGACATCCTGACTTTTATCTATCTATCTATCTATCTATCTATCTATCTATCTATCTATCTATCTATCTATCTATCTATCTATCTATCTATCTATCTATCCAGACACCCAGACATCCAGACATTTTTGTATGTATCTATCTATTTATCTATCTATCTATCTATCTATCTATCTATCTATCTATCTATCTATCTATCTATCCAGACATCCAGACATTTATGTATGTATGTATGTATGTATGTATGTATGTATGTATCTATCTATCTATCTATCTATCTATCTATCTATCTATCTCTCCATCCATCCAGACATCCTGACATCTATCTATCTATCTGTCTGTCTGTCTGTCTGTCTATCTATCTATCTATCTATCTATCTATCTATCTATCTATCTATCCAGACATCCAGACATCCAGACATTTATGTATTTTATCTATCTATTTATCTATCTATCTAAATATCTATCTATCTATCTATCTATCTATCTATCTATCTATCTATCTATCTATCTATCTACCTATCCAGACATCCAGACATTCAGACATTTATGTATGTATCTATCGATTTATCTATCTATCTATCTATCTATCTATCTATCTATCTATCTATCTATCTATCCAGACATCCAGACATTTATGTACCTATCTGTCTGTCTGTCTATCTATCTATCTATCTATCTATCTATCTATCTATCTATCTATCTATCTATCTATCTATCCATCCAGACATCCTGACTTTTATCTATCTATCTATCTATCTATCTATCTATCTATCTATCTATCTATCTATCTATCTATCTATCTATCTATCTATCTATCTATCTATCTATCTATCTACCTATCTATCTATCCAGACACCCAGACATCCAGACATTTATGTATGTATCTATCTATTTATCTATCTATCTATCTATCTATCTATCTATCTATCTATCTATCTATCTATCTATCCAGACATCCAGACATTTATGTACCTATCTGTCTATCTGTCTGTCTGTCTGTCTGTCTCTCTGTCTATCTATCTATCTATCTATCTATCTATCTATCTATCTATCTATCTATCTATCTATCTATCTATTTATCTATCTATCTAACTATCTATCTAGACAGCCAGACATTTATGTATCTCTCTGTCTATCTATCTATGTATCTATCTATGTATCTATCTATCTATCTATCTATCTATCTATCTATCTATCTATCTATCTATCATCTATCTATCTATCTATCTATCTATCTATCTATCTATCTATCCAGACATCCAGACATTTATGTATGTATGTATGTATGTATGTATCTATCTATCTATCTATCTATCTATCTATCTATCTATCTATCTATCTATCTATCTATCTATCCATCCATCCAGACATCCTGACATCTATCTATTTATCTGTCTGTCTATCTATCTATCTATCTATCTATCTATCTATCTATCTATCTATCTATCTATCTATCTATCTATCTATCTATCCATCCATCCAGACATCCTGACATCTATCTATTTATCTGTCTGTCTATCTATCTATCTATCTATCTATCTATCTATCTATCTATCTATCTATCTATCTATCTATCCAGACATCCAGACATTTATATATTTATGTCTGTATGTATCTATGTTTGTATGTATGTATGTATGTATCTATCTATCTATCTATCTATCTATCTATCTATCTATCTATCTATCTATCCAGACATTTATGTATCTATCTATTTATGTATCTATCTATCTAAATATCTATCTATCTATCTGTCTATCTATCTATCTATCTATCTATCTATCTATCTATCTATCTATCTATCATCTATCTATCTATCTATCTATCTATCTATCTATCTATCTATCTATCTATCTATCTATCCAGACATCCAGACATTTATGTATGTATGTATGTATGTATCTATCTATTTATCTATCTATCTATCTATCTATCTATCTATCTATCTATCTATCTATCTATCCAGACTTCCAGACATTTATGTACCTATCTGTCTATCTGTCTGTCTGTCTGTCTGTCTCTCTGTCTATCTATCTATCTATCTTTCTATCTATCTATCTATCTATCTATCTATCTATCTATCTATCTATCTATCTATCTATCTATCTATCTATCTAGACATCCAGACATTTATGTACCTATCTGTCTGTCTATCTATCTATCTATCTATCTATCTATCTATCTATCTATCTATCTATCTATCTATCCATCCAGACATCCTGACTTTTATCTATCTATCTATCTATCTATCTATCTATCTATCTATCTATCTATCTATCTATCTATCTATCTATCTATCTATCCAGACACCCAGACATCCAGACATTTTTGTATGTATCTATCTATTTATCTATCTATCTATCTATCTATCTATCTATCTATCTATCTATCTATCTATCTATGTATCCAGACATCCAGACATTTATGTATGTATGTATGTATGTATGTATGTATGTATGTATGTATGTATCTATCTATCTATCTATCTATCTATCTATCTATCTATCTATCTATCCAGACATCCAGACATTTATGTACCTATCTGTCTGTCTATCTATCTATCTATCTATCTATCTATCTATCTATCTATCTATCTATCTATCTATCTATCCAGACACCCAGACATCCAGACATTTTTGTATGTATCTATCTATCTATTTATCTATCTATCTATCTATCTATCTATCTATCTATCTATCTATCTATCTATCTATCTATCTATGTATCCAGACATCCAGACATTTATGTATGTATGTATGTATGTATGTATGTATGTATGTATGTATGTATGTATGTATCTATCTATCTATCTATCTATCTATCTATCTATCTATCTATCTATCTATCTATCTATCCAGACATCCAGACATTTATGTACCTATCTGTCTGTCTATCTATCTATCTATCTATCTATCTATCTATCTATCTATCTATCTATCTATCTATCTATCCATCCAGACATCCTGACTTTTATCTATCTATCTATCTATCTATCTATCTATCTATCTATCTATCTATCTATCTATCTATCTATCTATCCAGACACCCAGACATCCAGACATTTTTGTATGTATCTATCTATTTATCTATCTATCTATCTATCTATCTATCTATCTATCTATCTATCTATCTATCTATCTATCTATCCAGACATCCAGACATTTATGTATGTATGTATGTATGTATGTATGTATGTATCTATCTATCTATCTATCTATCTATCTATCTATCTATCTATCTCTCCATACATCCAGACATCCTGACATCTATCTATCTATCTGTCTGTCTGTCTGTCTGTCTATCTATCTATCTATCTATCTATCTAT
>JAKOOJ010000024.1:490000-495000 GCA_022577455.1 Arizona elegans
TCTATCTATCTATCTATCTATCTATCTATCTATCTATCTATCTATCTATCTATCTATCTATCTATCTATCTATCCAGACATCCAGACATCCAGACATTTATGTATTTATCTATCTATTTATCTATCTATCTATCTATCTATCTATCTATCTATCTATCTATCTATCCAGACATCCAGACATTTATGTACCTATCTGTCTATCTGTCTGTCTGTCTCTCTGTCTGTCTCACTGTCTATTTAACTATCTATCTAAATATCTATCTATCTATCTATCTATCTATCTATCTATCTATCTATCTATCTATCTATCTATCTATCTGTCTATCCGGACATCCAGACATTTATGTACCTGTTTGTCTATCTATCTATCTATCTATCTATCTATCTATCTATCTATCTATCTATCTCTCTATCTATCTATCCATCCAGACATCCTGACTTTTATCTATCTATCTATCTATCTATCTATCTATCTGTCTGTCTGTCTGTCTGTCTGTCTGTCTGTCTATCTATCTATCTATCTATCTATCTATCTATCTATCTATCTATCTATCTATCTATCTTTCTATCTATCTATCCACACATCCAGACATCCTGACATCTATCTATCTATCTATCTATCTATCTATCTATCTATCTATCTATCTATCTATCTATCTATCTATCTATCTATCCAGACATCCAGACATTTATGTACCTATCTGTCTGTCTGTCTATCTATCTATCTATCTATCTATCTATATATCCATCCAGACATCCTGACTTTTATCTATCTATCTATCTATCTATCTATCTATCTATCTATCTATCTATCTATCTATCTATCTATCTATCTATCTATCCAGACACCCAGACATCCAGACCTTTATGTATGTATCTATCTATTTATCTATCTATCTATCTATCTATCTATCTATCTATCTATCTATCTATCTATCCAGACATCCAGACATTTATGTACCTATCTGTCTATCTGTCTGTCTGTCTGTCTGTCTGTCTGTCTGTCTCTCTGTCTGTCTATCTATCTATCTATCTATCTATCTATCTATCTATCTATCTATCCAGACATCCAGACATTTATGTACCTATCTGTCTATCTGTCTGTCTGTCTGTCTGTCTGTCTCTCTGTCTGTCTATCTATCTATCTATCTATCTATCTATCTATCTATCTATCTATCTATCTATCTATCTATCTATCTATCTATCTATCTATCTCTCTGTCTATCCGGACATCCAGACATTTATGTACCTGTTTGTCTATCTATCTATCTATCTATCTATCTATCTATCTATCTATCTATCTATCTATCTATCTATCTATCTCTCTATCTATCTATCCATCCAGACATCCTGACTTTTATCTATCTATCTATCTATCTATCTATCTATCTGTCTGTCTGTCTGTCTGTCTGTCTGTCTGTCTATCTATCTATCTATCTATCTATCTATCTATCTATCTATCTATCTATCTATCTATCTATCTATCTATCTATCTTTCTATCTATCTATCCATCCATCCAGACATCCTGACATCTATCTATCTATCTATCTATCTATCTATCTATCTATCTATCTATCTATCTATCTATCTATCTATCTATCTATCTATCTATCCAGACATCCAGACATTTATGTACCTATCTGTCTGTCTGTCTATCTATCTATCTATCTATCTATCTATATATCCATCCAGACATCCTGACTTTTATCTATCTATCTATCTATCTATCTATCTATCTATCTATCTATCTATCTATCTATCTATCCAGACACCCAGACATCCAGACCTTTATGTATGTATCTATCTATTTATCTATCTATCTATCTATCTATCTATCTATCTATCTATCTATCTATCTATCATCTATCTATCTATCTATCTTCTATCTCTGTCTGTCTATTTGTCTGTCTGTCGGTCTGTCTGTCTGTCTGTCTGTCTGTCTCTCTGTCTATCTATCTATCTATCTATCTATCTATCTATCTATCTATCTATCTATCCATCCATCCAGACATCTTGACATCTATCTGTCTGTCTATCTATCTATCTATCTATCTATCTATCTATCTATCTATCTATCTATCTATCTATCTATCTATCTATCTATCTATCCAGACATCCAGACATCCAGACATTTATGTATTTATCTATCTATTTATCTATCTATCTATCTATCTATCTATCTATCTATCTATCTATCTATCTATCTATCCAGACATCCAGACATTTATGTACCTATCTGTCTATCTGTCTGTCTGTCTCTCTGTCTGTCTCACTGTCTATTTAACTATCTATCTAAATATCTATCTATCTATCTATCTATCTATCTATCTATCTATCTATCTATCTATCTATCTGTCTATCCGGACATCCAGACATTTATGTACCTGTTTGTCTATCTATCTATCTATCTATCTATCTATCTATCTATCTATCTATCTATCTATCTCTCTATCTATCTATCCATCCAGACATCCTGACTTTTATCTATCTATCTATCTATCTATCTATCTATCTATCTATCTATCTGTCTGTCTGTCTGTCTGTCTGTCTGTCTGTCTATCTATCTATCTATCTATCTATCTATCTATCTATCTATCTATCTATCTATCTATCTATCTATCTATCTTTCTATCTATCTATCCACACATCCAGACATCCTGACATCTATCTATCTATCTATCTATCTATCTATCTATCTATCTATCTATCTATCTATCTATCTATCTATCTATCTATCTATCTATCTATCTATCTATCCAGACATCCAGACATTTATGTACCTATCTGTCTGTCTGTCTATCTATCTATCTATCTATCTATCTATATATCCATCCAGACATCCTGACTTTTATCTATCTATCTATCTATCTATCTATCTATCTATCTATCTATCTATCTATCCAGACACCCAGACATCCAGACCTTTATGTATGTATCTATCTATTTATCTATCTATCTATCTATCTATCTATCTATCTATCTATCTATCTATCTATCTATCATCTATCTATCTATCTATCTTCTATCTCTGTCTGTCTATTTGTCTGTCTGTCGGTCTGTCTGTCTGTCTGTCTGTCTGTCTCTCTGTCTATCTATCTATCTATCTATCTATCTATCTATCTATCTATCCATCCATCCAGACATCTTGACATCTATCTGTCTGTCTATCTATCTATCTATCTATCTATCTATCTATCTATCTATCTATCTATCTATCTATCTATCTATCTATCTATCTATCCAGACATCCAGACATCCAGACATTTATGTATTTATCTATCTATTTATCTATCTATCTATCTATCTATCTATCTATCTATCTATCTATCCAGACATCCAGACATTTATGTACCTATCTGTCTATCTGTCTGTCTGTCTCTCTGTCTGTCTCACTGTCTATTTAACTATCTATCTAAATATCTATCTATCTATCTATCTATCTATCTATCTATCTATCTATCTATCTATCTATCTATCTATCTATCTATCTGTCTATCCGGACATCCAGACATTTATGTACCTGTTTGTCTATCTATCTATCTATCTATCTATCTATCTATCTATCTATCTATCTATCTATCTATCTATCTATCCATCCAGACATCCTGACTTTTATCTATCTATCTATCTATCTATCTATCTATCTATCTATCTATCTATCTATCTATCTATCTATCTATCTATCTATCTATCTATCTATCTTTCTATCTATCTATCCATCCATCCAGACATCCTGACATCTATCTATCTATCTATCTATCTACCTATCTATCTATCTATCTATCTATCTATCTATCTATCTATCTATCTATCTATCCAGACATCCAGACATTTATGTACCTGTCTGTCTGTCTGTCTATCTATCTATCTATCTATCTATCTATCTATCTATCTATCTATCTATCTATCTATCTATCTATCATCTTCTATATCTGTCTGTCTGTCTGTCTCTGTCTGTCCTGTCTTTCTGTGTCTGTCTGTCTGTCTGTTTGTCTATCTATCTATCCATCTATCTACTCGATACATCTATCTATCTATCTATCTATCTATCTATCTATCTATCTATCTATCTATCTATCTTCTATATCTGTCTATCTGTCTGTCTCTGTCTGTCCTGTCTTTCTGTGTCTGTTTGTCTGTCTGTCTGTCTATCTACCTATTCATCTTCTTTCATTTTCTTTCTATCTATCTTCTATCTCTGTCAGTCTGTCTGTCTGTCTATCTATCCATCTATCTATCTCTCTATCTACCTATCCATCTTCTATCTACCTATACATCTTCTATCTATCTATCTATCTATCTATCTATCTATCTATCTATCTATCTATCTATCTATCTATCTATGTTCTATCTCTGTCTGTCTCTGTCTATCTATCTATCTCTCTATCTATCTATCTATCTATCTATGTCTCTATCTACCTATCCATCTTCTATCTATCTATCTATCTATCTATGTATCTATGTATCTCTCTATCTATCTATCTATGTCTCTATCTACCTATCCATCTTCTATCTATCTATCTATCTATCTATCTATCTTCAATCTCTGTCTGTCTATTTGTCTGTCTGTCTGTCTATCTATATATCTATCCATCTATCTACTCTATACATCTATCTATCTATCTATCTATCCATCCAGACATTTATCTATCTATCTATCTATCTATCTATCTATCTATCTATCTATCTATCTATCTATCTATCTATCTATCTATCTATCTTTCTATCTATCTATCCATCCATCCAGACATCCTGACATCTATCTATCTATCTATCTATCTATCTATCTATCTATCTATCTATCTATCTATCTATCTATCCAGACATCCAGACATTTATGTACCTATCTGTCTGTCTGTCTATCTATCTATCTATCTATCTATATATCCATCCAGACATCCTGACTTTTATCTATCTATCTATCTATCTATCTATCTATCTATCTATCTATCTATCTATCTATCTATCCAGACACCCAGACATCCAGACCTTTATGTAT
>JAKOOJ010000024.1:527500-530000 GCA_022577455.1 Arizona elegans
TCCATCCATCCATCCAGACATCCTGACATCTATCTATCTATCTGTCTGTCTATCTATCTATCTATCTATCTATCTATCTATCTATCTATCTATCTATCCAGACATCCAGACATTTATGTACCTATCTGTCTATCTTTCTGTCTGTCTCTCTGTCTGTCTCTCTGTCTATTTATCTATCTATCTAAATATCTATCCATCTATCTATCTATCTATCTATCTATCTATCTATCTATCTATCTATCTGTCTGTCTATCCGGACATCCAGATATTTATGTACCTGTTTGTCTATCTATCTATCTATCGATCTATCCATCTATCTAACTATCCAGACAGCCAGACATTTATGTATCTATCTATCTATCTATCTATCTATCTATCTATCTATCTATCTATCTATCTATCTATCTATCTATCTATCTATCTTTCTATCTATCTATCTATCCATCGATCCCGACATCCTGACATCTATCTATCTATCTATCTATCTATCTATCTATCTATCTATCCATCCATCCAGAAATTTATCTATCTATCTATCTATCTATCTATCTATCTATCTATCTATCTATCTATCTATCTATCCAGACATCCAGACATTTATGTATGTATGTATGTATGTATGTATGTATGTATGTATGTATGTATGTATCTATCTATCTATCTATCTATCTATCTATCTATCTATCCATCCATCCAGACATCCTGACATCTATCTATCTATCTGTCTGTCTATCTATCTATCTATCTATCTATCTATCTATCTATCTATCTATCCATCCATCCAGAAATTTATCTATCTATCTATCTATCTATCTATCTATCTATCTATCTATCTATCTATCTATCTATCTATCTATCTATCTATCCAGACATCCAGACATCCATACATTTATGTATTTATCTATCTATTTATCTATCTATCTATCTATCTATCTATCTATCTATCTATCTATCCAGACATCCAGACATTTATGTACCTATCTGTCTATCTTTCTGTCTGTCTCTCTGTCTGTCTCTCTGTCTATTTATCTATCTATCTAAATATCTATCCATCTATTTATCTATCTATCTATCTATCTATCTATCTATCTATCTATCTATCTATCTGGACATCCAGACATTTATGTACCTGTTTGTCTATCTATCTATCTATCTATCTATCTATCTATCTATCTATCTATCTATCTATCTATCTATCTATCTATCCATCCAGACATCCTGACTTTTATCTATCTATCTATCTATCTATCTATCTATCTGTCTGTCTGTCTGTCTGTCTGTCTGTCTGTCTGTCTGTCTGTCTGTCTATCTATCTATCTATCTATCTATCTATCTATCTATCTATCTATCTATCTTTCTATCTATCTATCCATCCATCCAGACATCCTGACATCTATCTATCTATCTATCTATCTATCTATCTATCTATCTATCTATCTATCTATCTATCTATCTATCTATCTATCTATCTATCTATCTATCTATCTATCTATCTATCCAGACACCCAGACATCCAGACATTTATGTATGTATCTATCTATTTATCTATCTATCTATCTATCTATCTATCTATCTATCATCTATCTATCTATCTATCTTCTATCTCTGTCTGTCTATTTGTCTGTCTGTCGGTCTGTCTGTCTGTCTGTCTGTCTCTCTGTCTATCTATCTATCTATCTATCTATCTATCTATCTATCTATCTATCTATCTATCTATCTAGACATCCAGACATTTATGTATCTATCTGTCTATCTATCTATGTATCTATCTATCTATCTATCTATCTATCTATCTATCTATCTATCCATCCATCCATCCAGACATCTTGACATCTATCTATCTGTCTGTCTGTCTATCTATCTATCTATCTATCTATCTATCTATCTATCTATCTATCTATCTATCTATCTATCTTTCTATCTATCTATCTATCTATCCAGACATCCAGACATCCAGACATTTATGTATTTATCTATCTATTTATCTATCTATTTATCTATCTATCTATCTATCTATCTATCTATCTATCTATCTATCCAGACATCCAGACATTTATGTACCTATCTGTCTATCTGTCTGTCTGTCTCTCTGTCTGTCTCTCTGTCTATTTATCTATCTATCTAAATATCTATCTATCTATCTATCTATCTATCTATCTATCTATCTATCTATCCAGACACCCAGACATCCAGACATTTATGTATGTATCTATCTATTTATCTATCTATCTATCTATCTATCTATCTATCTATCTATCTATCTATCTATCTATCTATCATCTATCTATCTATCTATCTTCTATCTCTGTCTGTCTATTTGTCTGTCTGTCGGTCTGTCTGTCTATCTATCTATCTATCTATCTATCTATCTATCTATCTATCTATCTATCTATCTATCTAACTATCTATCTAGACATCCAGACATTTATGTATCTATCTATCTGTCTATCTATCTATGTATCTATCTATCTATCTATCTATCTATCTATCTATCTATCTA